>NJRP01000137.1:337162-369868 GCA_003063835.1 Aphaenogaster floridana | reverse complement strand
AGCTTTGCTAACTATACTACTGTGAAAAATATTCAACAGAATATAGAGAATGAAGACGAATTGAGTCAATGTCTTCTGGCATCATTACATAGAGAATTGTTTTTAATTTTCCGCATTAAAAAAGTAGGAGGTCCATATTACCAGCACATTACAATATACCATCCAATTGCTCACTTTGCGATAATCTTTAAGCAGCTTTTTTTGTAAGTGGAGACTCATTAATTGGACGTTAGAAATGGGTTACCAATAGAGTAAAAAATCTAAGCATACCAAAAATAAAAAATTGAGCTTATAATTTACAAGAAATGATTAAAAAACAAAGTGGGGTTCCATATTACCACCTTCTCCTCTACTATAAAAATATAGTCACGCAAACTACATTTGTGAACTATTAATTGATAGTGAAATAGCGACTCAACTATAATTACACATTAGAAAATTAATAATAAAGTTTATTATACACCAGACCAGAACAACGGTGTCACACAAAAACGAATACGTTCTTCTTAACATCATCAGTTATTGCAATAAATATTATCACATGCCTCGGTGGTCGAACTGGTTACGACGCCCGAAACGGAGTACAGATTCAAATCCTGGCTGAGGTAATATTTTTCGCAATAAATTTTCTAACAGTTTTCGTGATGGGAGTGCGTTGGGAGAGGGGGGAGAATATAATAGATGTTTTAGCATTTATTAAAATTAAATTTGTTACACGTAGAGGACCACAATCCGTATGGTTGATACGTAGTAATTAATAGAATACCATCTCTTGCCAGTCGGGTCGACTTAAAATTTATCACATATGTATAATTACACAGTTATATAGACTTGTTATATATTGTTTATATAGACTTTATACAAGTAAGATATGACAACAACATTTTTCCAGTTTAGACAAATATTTAGACAAATATGTAGTTTACTATAATCCAACAATTTACTATAAATGGTTAATATTACTATGTTTTCTTAGTTCATATAACTTTTTTGTTGTTGTTACTGCAACTTTATAGCACATAACGAATGGATTCGATAACAATTGAAAACGAGAGCAGTTAGCCCTATAAGACCTATATAATTTTTTGTTCAGCGTAAAAAATACTACCAGAAACCATCGTCAAATCGAGGGGTCAAAGTTATCGTAATCGTCCCAAGATTTGAATAATATTTCGACAGAATTGGTTTGGATAGGATTATATTGTTTCGGGGTATATTTCTTAAACTTTTTTGTTAATAACTTTTTAACAAACAATGACCGCCGACTAAAACCTTTTGAAGGTCACTCAGAAGGCACAACATATGTCAAGGTCAAGGTCATTGGAGGTGTGACACCAGTTTTATGCATATTTACCAAAAAGTTTGTGTGTCGTATTTCAAATAAACTTGCAGACTATATGAAATAGTTATTTGTGTAACAAGTGCGGGAAGTTGACAATTGGACACGAGCGCGGAGAAGGCGAATGCGATCACCCGCACGAGTTTACAATTGTCAACTCGCACGTGTTACACACACTATTTTATATTACACGTGCGTGGAAAGTGCCCATTCCGCGCGTTTCTTTTCAAGAAAGTGGCCTATTACGCGCGTTTCTTGAAAAGAAACCCGCGGAATGGGCACTTTCCACGCACATGTTATATAAATGTATTTTTATCTTAATCGTTACAAATGAAACTTAAAATAAAGAAGGAGGATATTAGCCACCCAGATAGCACAGAGAATCGAAAAAGAATTCTTTTTTATGTCACCAATTCTTTTTCTAAGAAGAATTCTTTTTGCATCTAAAAAAGAATTCAGAATTGGTGACATAAAAAAGAATTCTTTTTCGATTCTCTGTGCTATCTGGGCATTTATCTTAGATATCTATTTATTAATAAATAGATATTCTGATTTTGTTAGTATTGTACAAACACTGGCATATAAAACAGACATCGATAAGCATAGTTGTAACTATTTACAGAAATGACTTTTGAAGTCATTAGAAATACCTCAAATTATTATACTTTATACACGCAAAAGTATATCAAGTGTACAAGAACAGAAATTTTAATAAAATTATGTTGAAGACAGTTTAGTTATCAATTTTATTTACATTATCAATTAAAATCTATTTCATATATTTCTAAATTTAACCTAAATAGATCATAAGACTAAAACAAATTTTTATAAAAAATAATAAACTACGAATGGTATCATAGATTAGATAATGAAATTTTAAATTTCACATCAATTTTGTTTGTGTTTTCCTATACTTTTAATATAAAGGAAATAAAATTAATATATTTTTTCCCTAATTGAAAAATATTTTTTATTGCATTAAACGATTAATGAGTGAAACTGACCTCTCCTTTGCGTTAGAATTTCTGGACTAAGCAGATTAGGATTTGGATCAAGAGATCGTGGCACATCAAGATGATTTCCCGTGATTGGTGTTTGTGGCTGTCTCTTATACACATCTAGATGTGTATAAGAGACAGGTGCCCATTCCGCGCGTTTCTTTTCAAGAAAGTGGCCTATTACGCGCGTTTCTTGAAAAGAAACCCGCGGAATGGGCACTTTCCACGCACATGTTATATAAATGTATTTTTATCTTAATCGTTACAAATGAAACTTAAAATAAAGAAGGAGGATATTAGCTTATTTATCTTAGATATCTATTTATTAATAAATAGATATTCTGATTTTGTTAGTATTGTACAAACACTGGCATATAAAACAGACATCGATAAGCATAGTTGTAACTATTTACAGAAATGACTTTTGAAGTCATTAGAAATACCTCAAATTATTATACTTTATACACGCAAAAGTATATCAAGTGTACAAGAACAGAAATTTTAATAAAATTATGTTGAAGACAGTTTAGTTATCAATTTTATTTACATTATCAATTAAAATCTATTTCATATATTTCTAAATTTAACCTAAATAGATCATAAGACTAAAACAAATTTTTATAAAAAATAATAAACTACGAATGGTATCATAGATTAGATAATGAAATTTTAAATTTCACATCAATTTTGTTTGTGTTTTCCTATACTTTTAATATAAAGGAAATAAAATTAATATATTTTTTCCCTAATTGAAAAATATTTTTTATTGCATTAAACGATTAATGAGTGAAACTGACCTCTCCTTTGCGTTAGAATTTCTGGACTAAGCAGATTAGGATTTGGATCAAGAGATCGTGGCACATCAAGATGATTTCCCGTGATTGGTGTTTGTGGCGTTGACCCTCCTTCTTTTAAACATTGCCTCGAATCCCCGAATCCGCTGGGGTCGAGATAGGTCGCTGTAACATATAAAATTGATTGCGATGAGTGATTCTAATATCGCGAGATTGTTCCTTATAATATTCAATAATCCTGCAAAGTTGCGGATACGCCATAAGAAGAAATGTCTTCATAATAACCAATAAACACGAATAAAAGAAACATGATGTCATTAAGAAGGAAGGGAAATATTCACTATATCGAGAAAAGAATGCTATCTCGTCTGGCTATTTTATATTTTTCGTTCTACATAAATATAATTATACGTTTATGTATTCTCCTAATATAAAGCATTTAGTCTAATTTACACTAAATCACGTGATAATATAAATAACTTTATTTCTGTGTTGCAACAATTTAATAAGAAACATTGAAAATATACGTAATGTATCCAAAAATAAATATTTTTTCAGAATTAATAATTGTTTAGCGTCAGTAGTAAGAGTTTAATATCAATTACACATTTCTAGAAAAATTTCTTTAACATTTTCAAATTTATAGTTTAAATTATAATATAATTATTGTAATAAAAAATAATAATAAATAAAAATTCTAGAAAAATAAAATTCATTT
The DNA here is from genome assembly GCA_003063835.1 of Aphaenogaster floridana. NCBI lineage: Eukaryota > Metazoa > Arthropoda > Insecta > Hymenoptera > Formicidae > Aphaenogaster > Aphaenogaster floridana. The sequence goes on along the minus strand of NJRP01000137.1, from coordinate 366,019 downwards.
ATAAATATAAATGTGAATAGGCCAAATGTCGGTCACCGCGGATCTTGGTGCGTAATAATAATTTTTGTGAAATTCCCTGTTTATGCGAACTGCGCGCCGCATATTCGTCGGTCTTGAAACACAATCCTTACATGAACCCGGAATTAATTCACATGTTAAATTGACGAGCAATTTAATAATTTTGATGCTAACAGGCATCTATAAGATCCCCCCTTTCCCCGAAAAACTGTAAAGAAATTATTGCGAAAAATAACACCTCAACCAGGATTCGAACCTGGTCTCCCATCAATCCGTGCGGGCGTCCTACCAATTCGACCATCGAGGCATATAGTGATATTCTTCGCAATAACATATATATATGTTGGATAAACGTCAAGTTTCAGGCGACGTATTTTAAATAATAATAAGATTAGGATTATTTTTCGCAATAATTTCTTTACAGTTTTTCAGGAAAAGGGGGGAATCTTATAGATGCCTGTTAGCATCAAAATTATTAAGTTGCTCGTCAATTTAACATGTGAATTAATTCCGGGTTCATGTAAGGATTGTGTTTCAAGACCGACGAATATGCGGCGCGCAATTCGCATAAACAGGGAATTTACAAAAATTATTATTACGCACCAAGATCGGCGGTGACCGACATTTGGCCTATTCACATTTATATTTGACAATTTCGTTGGTCCTAATCTTATTATTATTTAAAATTCATTTATAATTAATTAAAAGAGAAAGATATTTCCTGAATAATTTACAATTCTTAATTTAATTAAAGATTCTTTCGACTGTTTGTAATACCAAAAGATCATAGTTCGGAGATTATTAATTAATATTTAATGTTTATATAAAATCACAGTTCTGGGAACATTCTATTATATTATATACCATATAAACATGACATCATTTCTACAATCATTTATATTCTTGTCTATTTCAACTTTTTTTCTATTTTTATTCATATATACTTGCGTTTTTGAATAATCAAATTCAATTAACCAATAACATATCAGATTATTGCTTAATCCGTCGTATCGCAACCCAGATTTATGGTAGATTAACTCGAATACCAAACATGGATCCGCAATGGAGCGAGCAATATTTTACACTATAGCTTCGCAGTTTCCTATTCAGAAACTGCACTTATTGAAGATTGTTGATGACGAATGCTGAATGGCGCATGAACGGTATATGCACGCAGATTACACATAAAGCGACGTGCAAGCATAAACCACGTCAAGAAAGATATGAATGAAAAGGAAGGAATCGTTTGACATTTCGGTCGGTTAATCTTCAACCAACACTGTATATGGAGATTTAATCGCACGTATGATTCAATATGCGTTATTATCGCGAGTCTTCCACGTAATTTCGCTTTATAGTAGAATAATACAACGTATTAAATTTATGCAGTAAGATACAGCAATTCTATGAACAAAGACATTTCAAAACCACTAAATTATTTAAATAAAAATAATTTTATAATTTCATTATTATTTTATATATTAGAGAGGTAAGTATTATATTATTTGCCGATAAATTTTCATTTGAAAATTTATATTTTATAGACGATCTATAAGTTTTTATGAAGAATAAATAGAAATACTATTGTTAAAAAAATAATAAAAAACTAATATTTAAAAAAATATTTGTAAAATATATAAAATTGATACAACTTTTTAGTTAATAGAAATAAAATTACTCATAAACTTGCGTTACAAAATCACTATTGTTCCTTCATTTTCTAAAAACAGTGCTTTCTATTTTATTAATTATTATTGCGACTCTACATTTAGCTATAAAGCATTGTGTTTTATGTATGTTTTATGTACGTGTATGTTTGTTGTAATGACATATTATCATTTAACAAATACAAACATTATAGATAACTGTCTAAGCAATATTTGACGTCTATTAGTGCAACGAATAAAAGTGCTAAAAAAGATATAAATCTAATAATCTATAAATTATTTTCATATTTATACCAATTGTAATCAAGTATTGTATTTATTTTGAATCATTAACTCTTTGTATACAGTAGTTTCACTCTGAAATCCTTTTGCTTAAAAAAAACCTCAGTTTTAACACTGTGATAACTTTACTTAAGAATCTCTTCGAAAGAATCAATTCGAAGTGAATATACTGGTTTTCAAAGAGCTAAACTTTCTTCAATCAAATAAATAAAAATTTCAAAATTTAATTATTAAAGAATTCAAATTAAATTATTAAGCATTAATCAAGCCTGGAAAGATCACGTAAAGTTTTTGAGTCTGTGTGTAAAAATTATATTAGAATTTTTTGAAAAGATTTTCAAGACCTTTTGTGAGCCTACAGCCTCCAACTGAATAATTATTATATCTATACCAGGGACTGAATACCGAAATAATTTTGCTAGCGATTGTATACCGGTATCACATATACCTCTATTTTTATAATACCGGTATTCTAAAAACCTTTAATAAATACTGGTATTGGACGTCAAATACTGGTATATAACTGAAATTTTCATAATACCGGTATACATATAAATTTTTCGGTAATACCGGTATTATATCGGTATAATAATTTGTTCTCTATATAATGACACATTGTACTAAAAAATATATTTATAATAAAACGGTTTTATTGATATTTTATATACAGTTGCATGCAAAAGTCTCCGGCCAGATGGATTTTTTACGTTTTCTTTCAAAAACGAAGACCAAAGGAATTTTGACTAGTATATTCTAGTATAATAAATAGTGCTTATTTCTTATACTATTTTTTCATTAAATGACATGTCCTTACACTTACCCAATATTAGTCAAAATTCCTTTAGTCCTTGTTTTTGGAAAAAAAAACGTGAAAAATCCATCTGGCCAGAGACTTTTGCACGCCACTGTATATATATATTTATATATTATATTTTTTTTGTAATTTTTTAAAAATAAGTATTAAAATGTATACAAATCAAATAAATTTCTAACAATATCGATGTTTAGTAATACCGTTATAATACCGGTATAATATCAGTATTACCGAAAAAATTATGCGTATACTGATATTACGTCATACCGGTATTTGTATTAATCGGTTCTTATTTCGGTTATTATATAAAACCGAAAAATACTGGTATATTACCGGTATTTTTTAAATCGCTTTTAATCCCTGATCTATACTAATAATTTGTCTAAATGCTGAATATCGAAACTCTTGGAGCGATCTGACGGACTAATAATAGTATTTTCTAAAGCGAAATAAGAAAGATAAAAGTAAAATTGAAGAAGAAAAAGAAGAAGCATAGCGAGGCGCATGCGACACTCACGGTGGACATTGGATGCGAGTAAGTTGTAGTGTTGGGTTGGTATTGGCGTGCTAGGGAGGACCTGCAAAATAACCTGCGGTGGCAACGGGGCCCTGTGACCTTGGGGACCATTCGACCGGTCCTGCGCACGGGGCCCCGTGCAGGTCTCCTGTCTGCAGAGTGTTTCGCTCAGCGTAATGTTACAACTGTTGGAAAATCGTTGGTGCGCGTCGGCACCGTTGCTGATTGCTGTACCGTTCCCTTCGCCGCCACCGGTGCAGCTGGTCGATATCGTTGTGGTGGTGGTCGTCGTCGTCGTCGCCGATGTTGCCCCCGTGGAATTCATGGTCGCCGTTATAGTGTTGGTCGTCGGAGTGTTCGTTGTCGACCCGTTACTCACAGTGATCGTTGCGTCCGTCTTCGTCTCGACGATCACCTGCGTTCCCTCACCAACGACGCCTTGATTATTCGCGACCACAAACGCGGAATTCTCCTCCTTGGTGATGCTCATGTAGTAGCAAGTGTCGGTCTTCTTCATTATATGTCGTGGTCCTGCGTATAGAAATAGACGATTGGCGCACGAATGTGACAGCTTTTCATACGGTATGCATAAAGAACTAATTAAATCAGAATTTAAACATTTTATTCCTTTACTGTTTTCCTTTATTTCTAATTATTACAATATATTTTTAACTTTTCTCGATATAATTATCATTTTTCAAGGTACTATATAAGTGTCATACTTAAAATATACTATACAATCTGCTTAATAGATCAAAATAATAGATCATATAAATACATAAATAATTTTCACAGGAAGTTACCGATATATCATATAATACAACAGATTGATAAAAGATTGTATGAAATAAAGCGAAATATAAAATCTAAGTTTCAAGATTTCTTTTTATTTATTTTTTATTTCAAGAAATAAAGAGCTGGAAAAAGTGTTCATGAAGAAAAATCTAAAAGACACTGGTAGTGTGTCGCGAGATTACCAGGATTCAACAGGATAGTGTCCTCATAAAATTCCGGAAGTTCCGCCGGCCTAACTGCGACAAGCGCAACCCCGTATTTCCGGTGGCTGTGGAAGGACGCGTAGGTGAAGGATTTTCCCTCGTACTCTCCGAAAAAGCGGGAGTCGCCGAGAATTATGTGATAAATCTCGTTGCCGGAACATTTACCATATAGTCTGTGCCATTCTTCCTGCGACTGTTGACCTTCTCTGTGAAGATGATTTCAGTACAGAATTTTTCCGTCTTCATGCGATACTCATACGATGTAATATTCACAACGTACAATTATGCAAAGTAAACATAAAAATAGTATATTCTATTGCATATTATTTTGTTAAATGCAATGTTTAATAAAAATCTGTAACCCCGTATACGTATTTGTAATTTAATATTTCGTCAAAAAAAAATTATAATTTAAAATTTAGAAACTAAAATTTATAAAATTTTAAAATGAGTAAAATATTAAAAATTAAAACTAATCCTCATATTAAATGTCTAAAGATTAAATATATACTTATAAAGTACAGAGAAAGTACAGTCCACGTGGCTGTACACGTTACGAAACGTACATGTACATAGCTATTGTACGGTTAAATTTAGTAGTCTAATTATGCTTTACAGTACATGTTGAATAGCACTTACTGTCCTCTGGATGTGTGCAGTAACAGGGTAACCAACGTCGATGCGCCGGGACACGTGCAATTATTTGCCAAAAGGGCATATTTAAATTCATCCTCGCACACCACGTGCTCCGCGAACTTCACGTGGAGCTTATTTTCCGGACGGAAGATTTGAACATATTGAGGAACGTTGGGCGCGAAATCTTTCACCGCCCACGATCTACAATTGCCAAATTCAATTTTCTATGAGATTTAGACATGCTTTCAAGCTCAAATCGCGAATAAAGATATTTAGAATAAATTGATTTAGGATATAATTCTGCTACTGTGCTAAATATAGAGAGGAATTTAAAAAATTTTTTAAAAAATATATTTTTAATTCTTATGTTTTTTAAATTACATATAAACTATTTTTGTTACATAGCACTGCTTTGCTATTTGTTGAATAAAAAATTTACCGTCTTGTAAGATATATTTCTCCTATTTCATTTTATCTATGGATCCTTTACCAATCCGGAATTTAATTAGAATCACTGGACAGAAAGCCGATGTCTTAAAAGCTCGCTTACAAGTCAACTGCGCTTTACAACTGAATTTGAAAGTAAAGGAAGTTAAGTGATTAAGGTCAACAGGGCGGCTTAAGTTCTATTTAAACTCCGAAGTAAAACTTAAATGAAAAATGTCTGAGATTCGTGAAATAGATCATTGAGAATAATATTAGAATTGCAGTACTTAATCCCCGTTACGTGAAACTTTATCATAAAAAAAAAGTGGAAAGGTTGAAAATTTACAACGGAAATTATAAGCTTCGTTAACGAAGTTTGTACTCAACAGTTTTCACTGATCGCTGACCTGAGTATCGTGTGTTCGTCAGCAGCAGTTTTGTCAGCATAATTTCTTGCTGCCAACACGAAACAAGCTTCCGCCTCGTTCATCCTGGCTCTCGCGAGATCGCCATCCTTCAGACATGAGCCCTGTATGTAGATTACCCTCTGCGCCCAGATCGGCACTTGCAGGATCATCCGCATTGTGGTATCGAGTTCCATCGGTGATAAAAGCACCACATAATAGTCCTACTCATATTTAAGTCATTTTCATTAATGTTAAAAATGATAAAATAGGTAAAAACAAAAACGTATAGAAAAATATATAATGCAATGATATTGAGATTTGCAGATCTTCATTCGTAATTATTTCACATAAAAGATTGACATTAAAATTACTGTCTTTATAAATAATAATTATATTTTTTTATGTTATTCAGCAATGTATTGATACCTTTCACAGATCGCGTTAGATACTCGTAATTAAAATTAAGCTTGACAACACATTTTAAAATTAATTGCACGGCTACTTTAACTATGGTAAACTGAGAGCTTGATAAAGAATTTTTACGAAATCACAAGTTGCCTAGTGCATAGTGAAATATTCAAGGCACGTAATTCGTTCGTCGCCTAACCTGCAGTAAGGGGTGGGCGTAAAACTCATTTAGAAAGTCCATAATGGTGTCGGCTTGCAGTGTCGTACTGCAAACTACCACGTGCTTCTCACTTTGAGCTCTATGCGACGAATACGAGCCCCCCAGCTTCTGTCGCTCCATCCATGTGAAAGCTAACTGTTCGAACTGTAATCAATATGAGATAATGATTATGCAATCAACTAGTATATCTGTCTGCATAAACCACACTGAATCGAAACGGGAAATCATATTATTCTATCTGAATTTATGAGATTAATAGACCAAATACTTATGAAATTATTAATATTAATATTACTTTGCTTGAATAAAAATAAAATTATATAATTGATATTTAGATACGCACGTTTATAGAAGCTATTTATATTAATAATATAGAGAAAAACATAAAGAAAACTTCTTTATTTTTATAATTTTTTTTCGAACCTTTTTATCATGGAATTCTTTTATTGTCTCTGAACTATAAAATTATATCTTATTTTATATTTTAGATATAAATTTGATAAATATATAATACACATATGTTATAAATTCTATATTTTTTGTAAAAAAATTCTTATTATATTTATAATTAAATAGATTTTACTCTGTGAATATATCGGTAAAATATTATATTACAATTTTTATAAATGCAAAATTTGTATAAGAATGTATATGTAAATATTTTTATAAATAAAAGTGTTAAAATTTTTCCTTTAACAAATATAAAGATATTTGGTTCTGATTATATTATAATATCTTGCATGTGCAAGCACCTCAGTATAGTGGCATACATATTATCATTCATCACAATTTTATGCACTTTTACTTGCAAATTTTAAATCGCCTTCATCAAATTTCATTAAATTATTTTAACATCTTTATGCTATCTCGACAATGATGCGATTCCATCGTTCAAAATCGAATTTAATCGAATGCGAAAACGAAAGAGACAGACACGAAGAGAAGGAGGGTTGACACATCGTGTTGACCCATACGAATTGGCACGTATCTTGTGTGCGATTGGCAGGCAATCTGACAGACAAATTACAGCGATCGACGAGGCTTTCCGTATTGAGCGCTGCGCAATCAGTTGACGCCGACAGACAATGAATGAGTAGACACGAGTTGCTCTTGTAATTAATAATATTCTTTGTTCGATTGAAACCTCATTAAGCATTAAATCAATTCAACGATAAATGTTGTTAAATCGGAATCGAATATGTGATTTTCTGTAATTGTTTCTTTTTCCATATCGTACACTTTCATAAACTTTTAAAGATTTTAAACATTATTTTACTTTATTATGTAAAAAGAAGTATTCGTGTTGGTGAGACTATAATATATATAAAGTTACATATATATATATATATATATATAGAAAATATCTCTAGAGAAGCACGATTTTTTATACAGTGCACAATATATGTATAATATGATATGAAGTAATATTTGCGGATAACATCGCTAATGAGACTTCGACATATGTAATATAAAAGGCTCATAATTAGAAAGTTTTCTTGGTATCTACAACAATCAATTACAAGAGAAAAGTTGTCATGGTAATGCGCATCCTGGAAAATACACAAATCTTTGTTAACACGTGCAGTTATCAGATCAATAACCCTGTTTTTTCTTCAATCACAGATCCAATCCTAGATTCTTTAAGTACAAAGAGACAAAGCCAACAACATTGGTGCTATCGACAATATAAAGTGATCAATATAATAAAAACGTAATGATACATTCTGGAACAAGCTTGAATTTAATTTAGATTCTCTACTTCTCTTAACTTCTTGATTAACTTTATATATGGATAATTGGCTCTCGTGTTAAATATTTTGACGTTAAATAATATAAAAATTAACGTTTAATAATAAATAAATTTGTAATATTTATATATTCTATTTAAATGTTAACTCAGAAAAGAAATTCTTTAACTCTTAATTTAAACTAATTCTGTAAAATTAGCCCTTCACTATAATCTTAATGAGAAGAAAGTTAACTACAAGTTCATTAAACGACATCCTCATTCCTGATCCCCATACTTAAACTGTGCACCAGATATTTTTTGCGGAATTTTCTTTTTACGCAATTTTCTTTATACCGTTACGCAGAAGCATGCATGGGATTTGATCTCTTCTCGACACACATTTCTCGCACATGAGAAATAAAAGCGTTATGTCTTTAACAACTGAAATAATAAATATTCGTAAAACGACGAGAGTCAACCGCGCGGCAATATGGTCGGTAATATATGACGAGTCTTGTTTCGGTACATTTACGCCTTCCCTATGGTATGACTCGAAACGTAACGTCTATAAAAGAAATCCATGAGGCTAACATCACTGTAACGACCACAACTGACGCACATTAAACGAGATGAATACGAGTTTAGTGCAGCGCTATATTTTTACGCGAACTTTTTAAGGCACTATAGTTTCTTTGCAGAACAATGTTGTATTGATATAATAAATCATAAAGTTTACACATATTTTTTACACATTGTTTACACATTTTTTTTAAAGTTTAAATTATACGCAATACATGTATTTACACACGATAACTTTTACATTTTGAAATTAATAAATAAAATAAAATTTAATATATCATAAACAAAATTAAATTAGATTTTATTAATACCTTTTTTAATTTAATTTATTAATAGTCAAATATATAACCAAGTAAAAATTAGAGAAATTGAAACTCTGCAAGCAAAATATAATAATTGGGTTGTATTTTATTTATAAATATACAAATATATAAAAATATGTTAAAGTTTATATACAGGGTGGTCCCTTCGTAACGGTCGCCACGATTTTTAAGGCACTTACAATAATCTGACAAAAAAAATCATAAACAAAAATTTATCAGTTTCTAACCGGCAACAAATTGCAATAATAAAAATTGACTAAACATTTTTTTTCCATAAAAAAGTAAGGTCACCTTGAAATTTTTAAATGGAAACCCCAATTTTTTATTGCATATTCTTGTAGCTTACCTCGAGAGCTTTCCAAAAAACACTATAATTAAGTATTTTTTCATTAAGAACTTTTGGAATTATAAGACTTGAAGGTTCCAGTATTTTGACATAAAATACAAAATATATATCTTATAAAACATTAAGTTTTCGGTAATGTTGTCTTAATACTTTTATGCACAGAATAATGAAACGAATCAACTGGTATGAAAAAAAGACATAGTTGCTTTTAAGAAAAAGTATGCAGATGCATGTTGCAAATTACATATTTTTTCTTAAAAGCAACCATGTCTTTTTTCATACCAATTGATTCGTCTCATTATTTTGTGCATAAAAGTATTAAGGTAACATTACCGAAAACTTAATGTTTTACAAGATATTTTGTATTTTATGTCAAAATACTAGAACCTTCAAGCCTTATAATTCCAAAAGTTCTTAATGAAAAAATACTTAATTATAGTGTTTTTTGGAAAGCTCTCGAGGTAAGCTACAAGAATATGCAATAAAAAATTGAGGTTTCTATTTAAAAATTTCAAGGTAACCTTGCTTTTTTATGGAAAAAAATGTTTAGTCAATTTTTATTATTGCAATTTGTTGCCGGTTAGAAACTGACAAATTTTTGTTTATGATTTCTTTTGTCAGATTATTGTAAGTGCCTTAAAAATTGTGGCGACCGTTACAGGACCATCCTGTATATAATGTATGAAACTTGTAAAATGTCTCCCAATCTATTTATTTTTATAAATATATAATGTATGTACACGCACCTGCGTTGGTAACACTATAAGGGCCACACAAATCATAATGACCATGTAAAGTTGCGAAGGCCAAATATCCGGTACGAAATCTCCATAACCCACCGTGGAGAACGTTACCACAACGTAGTACGTACTTTGAAATAGATTCAAATGCCTGTGCCCCGCTCTCTGGAAGTGCTGGATCCCGCATACGCTGAAACGGAAAATTCATCGAATCGCTTTACGATTAATGAACGATGACCACGAAAACAGATGTCGAGACAGTTGCAGTCACTTTACATGCGTCCGACGTAAATTCTACGTCGTTTATAACTGTATGCTGTTGGATTGCAGCTAACGTAAATTCGCGGTTTCTATAGTCGCGTCGCACTGCAGACGATGTCGCCTGCATTTAAATTGCAAGCCATTGAGAATGGAGAGTTCATAGTCATTCACTTCAGAGAGCATGTACACGAACCGTAATTTGAGACATTAACGGTAGTTTTACGATAGGTTTCAATTCTCTTCATCATTATTTATAATTGCAGAATGATAAATTTTAAAAGAATGAGGATTATTGTCCAAATATAAATATATGTAGAGATTTCTGCAAACTACAATTTTTGATAGATATTTATTACATATGTATTTTACTAAAGTAAAACACATAATATGCGTTTTAATTCTATAAAATATTTGTTATTTCTATCATATAGTGGCAAAAAGCATACATTAATTATTTAATTAAAAAGAAGTCGCAATATACCGGCTTAAAAAATAACTTTTTTAATTTTTGGAGTAATAATTATAAATTATTAAAAACTAAAAATATATCAAGACATATTGCAAATAGAGATATATTCAGCAGTATATTTTGGGATGTATTATTTTTTAAAGAGCGAAAGAGTTATTGCCGAATTTCCCACGGTGCACAAAAATTAAATTGTTTATGTAAATAAACTTTTGCAATTTTTACGGTTAAATAACGAAATATTTATTTATGTATAACAGTTATGAATATCTGAGATCAAATTATAACATAGATATTAACCTATTTTGAAAATGCTTGTCAACATATATAAATTTGTTTGCAAGTCGACTACCTTTAATAATAAATTAGAAAATTTCAAATAAAATTTAAAACATGTTATAGTATATACTCTTTGCATTACAAATTTTGACCACTAACATTCGAGCATTTATTTTAAGTAACGATTTAATTATCTATTTAATTGATTAATTTATTTATTTTGTACTGATAAAAACATTCAATTAATAAATGTTTTTCTTTTCATCAAATCAATTAGCGCGTGACTACACATTGGTAGATTTGCAAAAACCAATCGCAATTAGCGTAACGAACTTCGGTTGTTTCTTAATCAATCCGACGTCAACTTTCGATCTGAGCAAATAGATGTACGTTACTCGACGAAGAGCACCTTTCCTTTCATCGCAATTTTTCATTCGGAAACCTTTCGCCGTAACGAAACGAATGCACAATTAGCCTGATCACTCGAAGCAAAATAAAACGGCACCCTCGATCATTCTTCGATCGTAACAGAATTGATGTAACGGCGCAAGAAAAGGAAGAGATTGAACCCGATTGTGAGGAAACCATCGCCTAGTATAAACCAGCCGGCGGTTTATAAACGGCCGATATCCATTATGCATGCGGCCCCGTTTCTATATCTATATCGACGTATATATTTGTGCACCTTGTTCATTTTTCCTCCCTTCCTTTATCCGCTTGCGCCATCGCATCATCGTACTTCCGTTCGACGTGTCGTGACAGTCGAGCGTGCCCCATCGCACGTTAATTAACAACAAATGGATCGATGCTATTTCATATATTTCACCAGTATACTAAGTATATAGTATAGTAAATATACAGCCTATTCTATTGTAAACATGTTTTATTCATGATCAAATTGACTTGCAACTTTTGTCATTTGTTAAAAATACAATTTCATAAATATGCAACAAATTAGTTATACTATAAATCATCGTTATTTTATACTTATCGGTCTTTACTATTTATCAACATAAACTAAAATATTATTTTTTGTTTAATTATTATTTTCTAATGATGGAGCTTTGTAGCATCTATTAATGCAATGTCTACATTCATTTTTTGCCGAGTCTTTATTCAATTATTGCAATTGATGTTAGCTTAATGCAGCTTAAAATAAATTTTTAAATAAAGACATTTATCAAATATTGGCAATTATTCTTTCATTCCATAACTATGTTATAATAAATCTAAAAATTTATGTTTTTTGGTAACTAAAATCTATATATATATTAATTTGTAATACTTCAATAAAACTTATTAGTTAATAAATATATTGCAAATACAAAATTTTATAGCCATAATTACTTAGAAAAATTAAAACATCAGAGTATGTTTTCAAAATGTGCGAGCTACGTTTTTAAAAAGTGCCGAAGGCGCGAGAAACGTATTACGGTGAGAGTAAAACCGTCGTTTTATCTTCAACATCTCTGGACGTCAATTCGCCGCGTTTTCGCGTACGAACGAATAATAAAGTCACGCATTTTCGTTGAAATTTTCATTGTTCCCTATCCAAGCGCCGTGGTTTGTTAGTACGTTGTTTCGCTAACGAATCTCGTCCGTGTGTACGTGACGGTTCCAATTCAACCGAACATTATTTCACGGAAACAAGCGACGTAATCGAGATAGATTCTTCACTGTCCGTTAAAAGAGAGTCGTTAAAAATTGTGTCTCAAAGCTTTACTTTATTTTAACAAAATGAATTTTTAAATTTTATTGAGAAGATAAAAGATTTTAAAGATTCTATGTGTGTACTAAATATGTACTCTTTTTAATTAATACCAATAAAGAACCTAGGACTTTTTACAATTTTTAAACATTTATATATATGTATATAACGATCTTATTTTTTAAAAAGAATTTTCAGACGGAACGATATTATTTACTAAGAAGATGTATGCATCATTTTGATTATATAATTGCAAATACAATATGTGCTTAGCACACGTAAATCAATGCAATTGTATATTTGCTGTATTAATTCTGTGTGAAGGAAGTTTATTACATTCATGTAAGCAGATATTCCGTTAATAAACATTTAACAGTAATTTCTGTTTATTCGGAATATTAATGTTTAATTGTAATAATAATTATTGCTTAATATGTAAAGATTTCGTATAAAAACTGTCAAAATATTTACATCTTTAATTACAAATTTTAAAAACTTGACGTTTGTACAGTGATATCTAAAGTTAGATAAAGGAAACCGAAATTAGATGCTATAATAGCAAAAGCTGTTTAACTAATATAAAGCGTTGTATTAAGTAACAAATGTTACAGTAGCATAAACATCAAAACTGTGTGTGTGTGTGTGTGTGTGTGTGTGTGTGTGTGTGTGTGTGAGAGAGAGAGAGAGAGGGAGAGAGAGAGAGGGGTGCTACTTGCATATCATTAAGAATAATGAAATGTATGTATATAAAGATGAGAGTAGAATTTTCACACGCAAAAGTTACTGGCATAATATTTTCTCTATACCTACACAGTCAACATCCAGAACATCTTTTCAAGCAAAATTTTTCATAGATAATTAGATAAAATATTGTTAACCTTTTTTTCTATTTGTGTCACGTAAGCGAAAAATTAAATTAACGTAATAAAATGCACAAAGTTAAAAGAAATGTATATATAGAAAAAATTTCTTAATAAGAATTAAAATTTGTTATATGTAAAATAAAGTAATATACATATTTTATCTTATAAGATAAAATTCTCGATAGTAATTAATCTTCTATTCATGGATTTTGTCTTTTCGAAAAAAAAAGAAATAAAAAAAGATTCAATTCATAAAACAATAATAATAATAAAGATTAATAAAATAATAATAAAAATATATATATACACACACATACCATACAAATTTAATCCGGCAGTTACTTTGCACCAATGTTAGTGGGACCGATTTCAGAAGCATTTCAAGATAATTTAAGAAAATGCAGGTTTTATAAAAGTTAGTCGTATAAAAGTGGCCGGTTACCTGTACGTGAAGCTGGTGATTAAACCTGCAGATTCGATAGCGCATAGCGTGCAACTGAAACTATAGCGCTTATCATGCATACTACGTTCGCGGCACGAAAGTCAAGCTACCCGTTCCCCAACATAAGCAATAATTAAACATTTTAAGGCGAAGAAGATTGCATGAATCCTGCGGTTGCAGTCAATTTAGTCATAGATATTTAATGATAAAAATGATAATAAAAATCTCTTTCTCTATCTCTCTAAAATTAAATTTAAAGAATATCAAATATATTTAAAAATTTAACAACTTTAAAGAAACAATGAATTGATGTTATACTGTACATTACGAACAAATGTTCGAATCTTTTATATTTTATTCCTAATCATGCTGCAATGCTTAAATGCTTTTTTCAATAACCGTGGAATCACTTATTCGTTTCTTTCTCTAGCTATTTCTTTGCATCTCGGCTGTAAGTGCGACGACTTTTTTCGATGCACCACGACGCAGATTCATCGTATTGTTACGACGTGCTACACTTTATTTGTCCTTGTCGTAGATAATACGGTTGTGCAAGGGCGAGCTGGCAAGTGCGCCGCTCTAGAATCACACCGTAAATAATAAAGCGTCGCGATCGATGGTGATACCAATCCATCTGCACAAGCCGGTGTGCGATTATTTATTAACGCCTGTCCCACATTGCGATCTGGGTCGATCAGGCGTGTTTCGTCATTTCTTCACTCGTCCCTAACATTGCAGAAGGACAGCTGCTGGTTACAATGATTTGCTCGCTTCTAAACGTTAAACTTGTTCTAATTGATTTACCAAAACAAATCCATGCATTTTTGTTCTTTCTTTTTTTAAAAATAAACCGCATTTTTAAATATATGTATGCGTGTAATATAAACTCCACGTATGATCGCATGAAGAAAAATGAAATAATTAAAAGAGATTGATACAATCTTGTGTATCTCTCCGTTTGAATAAATGTGCCATTACGATAAATGCCATGATATTAATATCTGAGATTAATAATACTCATTTGTTATTATCGTTATAATAAATTGGATGACGTAAAGATGTTCAATTATTTAGACCTAATATCTGAGATTAGTGATGCCGTAGTACAAGCTTATATGATGTAAATATTAAAGAAAGAAAACTAATAAATATAAAATGTAAAAACGCCAAAAAATGCAACAGTAAGATTTAAAAAATTATTGTTCTTTTAATATTTGTTATATTAATACGTTTCTGAAAGTACACATTATATTTTAAATCTCATAATTATTAAAAATCAGTTATTAATATATATCATAAACTTCTCTACTTCTCTCAAACAATTTTAGAAATTAGAAAAGAAAGTACAGTTTATTTTCCAAAATAGCAAAATACAGTGCAACATGGTTCGTATGAATGCTTTGGAATTCTTAATGTCTTAATGTGTGCTAAAACTCTAACGATTGTTGCAAACTGTATCGGTTGTACGTGAATCGTTATTTTTTTCATAGTTATGACGAAAATCGCTATCTATTCGACAGCTTGCGCGTAAAATTTTACACAGAATTTTTTTTCATATTGTAGAACAGCAGCTGCAAATTACCCACGGTTTGCAACATCCACGTCAATACGCGATGACGATTGATGTTACGAATTCCATCTGCGTATGACAGGCATTTGTTTTTTTCACACCTGCGCAGTCGATATCAATTTTTTGTAATCCGTGGCGGATTTTTTCAGCCAAATCACATTTTTTTACGCTACAAATTGCTCATCGCCAAACTTCTCGTTCTCGCCAAAGAATAATGCATAAAAAATATCATACTTTAATTTTTAAAAGTTCTTAAGTGTTAATTCATACGTGCTACTAATACGTATACTGCTAATGTATTTATTAATTAATTTTTATATTTGTGTCATAAATATATTAAATAAGATAATGTAAGACTTTATCGAAATTTGCTTAAAAGAAAAAATTTGCCTTCATAAAATTATTTAATTATCTAATAATTTAATTAATATTTTTCAGCATTTCTCTCTCTCTGTCTCTCTCTCTCTATGTCTTTTTCTCTCTTCCATTATCATTACTATCGCACTTCGATATTTCCTGGTATATACTGATTTACTGAATGCGTGTTGAAGTTAAGCAAGTATTTATAATATAGCAAAAATAGCAGACGAGATCATACATGCAAACTATTCGTTTATTTCCGCAATCTAAGCTTTCTATGCGCCGTCGCGTTTGCAGATACAACTATATTAGAAGATTAAACAAGACGAACCGCAGTCATCCACGACTTGGATTCGTAAATAGAAACTCGTACCCGGCTGGAAAACTTTTCTCGTTATTCGAATAATACAATAAGTCCTGCATGCTGACAAATGAAATACGTTCGTTATGTAAACTTAAATAACGCCATGGTGGAAACTTCATTACGGCAGTGTCACGATTCAAGTCCATTGCGAATATCAGTTCACGATTGTTTGCATGTAGGATGTTGTTGCAAATTCTTCGCCTCAAATCAATCTTGAGGTAATGACATATTGTGTATTATTAAAATATATTGTCAAAAGTTATATTTTTTACTTCACTTTTCTTTATCTAGACTTATGTTAATTTTATTTCGATAAATAGATTTTAAAACAGAGCAAAAATATTGAACAACTAGTCGAATATAAATAGATATAAAATCTTGTTTATAAGATAATCTTACATCAAAGTGCAAATAGCTTGTGGGAAAAGCAATTTTTATTAATACAATTTAATCTCAGTTTATAGATTCATCTGTTGAAATATTGATTAATATTTTATTTATTATGCATAGTAAACAAAATTTTCATAATTTGATTTATTAACAAAGTGAAAATTAATAGTTTCTTTCGAAGAAAACTAGAATTAAATCTTTTTTAGCCAGTTCGAAAAATTACTATTACTATTAAAATATGTAATTTGCAACATGCATCTGCATACTTTTTCTTAAAAGCAACTATGTCTTTTTTGACCAATTGATTCGTCTCATTATTCTATGCATAAAAGTATTAAGGTAAGTATTATAACATTACCGAAAACTTAATGTTTTATAAGATATTTTGTATTTTATATCAAAATACTAGAACCTTCAAGTCTTATAATTCCAAAAGTTCTTAATGAAAAAAATACTTAATTATAGTGTTTTGGAAAGCTCTCGAGGTAAGCTACAAGAACATGCAATAAAAAATTGAGGTTTCCATTTAAAAATTTCAAGGTGACCTTGCTTTTTTATGGAAAAAAATGTTTAGTCAATTTTTATTATTGCAATTTGCCGGTTAGAAACTGATAAATTTTTGTTTATGACTTTTTTTGTCAGATTATTGTAAGTGCCTTAAAAATCGTGGCGACCGTTACGAGGACCACCCTGTATATGACATATAAATTTATACTAATTTATGCGTAAAATTAATGTGAAATTGATTGATATTAGAGACCACAGACGCGCGCTTCGCGCGCGCTATTTGGCTTTTTATTTTCTACTTTTTACTATCACTATCATGGGCGGCGACTTTTGTGGGGTGTGTGTGGAGTATTTCACACATAAGAATTTTTCATGTGTGGAATTCCACACATGAAAAATTCTTCATAACAAGTGTTAAACTAAAAAATAGTTAAATGTGTATTTACAAGTACATGATCAAGTCTTCGCATCTTTAAATGAAAGATTTTCAACCCAAACCATGAACTTTTTAAAAGAAATAGAAAATGTTGCAATCGGAAATAATAAATATAACGAAAGTGAAATTGAGAATGCTCTTGCAAAATACAAGAACGATTTTGATATTCAGAAGCTCGTACTCCATCGGAGAATGTTTTTCGACATACTAGACAGCCGAAAATTAACTGTAACATCTCTCGGAGACGTTGTTACAATTCTTCGTAAAGATAAGGTTGTGAGAGACTTGGTTTCGGAGTATACAAAACTAATTCAAATATTATTAACAATACCGGTGACGTCGTGTACTGCAGAACGTTCTTTTTCTGCTTTGAGAAGGTTAAAAACATATTTGCGTTCTACTATGCAGCAAGTTCGATTGAATTCAGCAGCTATATTGCATGTGCATTCCGAGATTGCTGAAACTTTAAATATTGATGCACTTATGGATGAGTTCATTATAAAAAATAAAATTCGGAGTACAACGTTTGCTTTACGAAATTAAATTTTTTTATCAAATTTTTTTCATTAAGTTTTGTTTTATGAGTTTAAGTATGTTTCAAGTTAAACTATAAATATTTATAAAATATTTACAATTTCGTTGTTCATTATTGTGTATAATTTCTTATGATAAAAAGATTTTAATATGAAAATTAAATAAATTTTGAAAACTTTTGTCTCCCCCCCCTCCCTCTGATCAAGTTGTCCAACTCCACACATGGCGAGCCGACAAGTCGCCGCCCCTGATCACTATTAACCATAGACTTGCTATTAATTCCTCGATACACAACTGTCAAAATATGCGATGACAGCCGCTCACGAAGTTAAGCGCAGCGAGAGAACCAATCGGCATCGCGGAAAAGAGTCAACAATATACTTCGAGACTTTCGAGAAGACTTCGAGAGATGCGAGTATCGATTTAACATGCCTTTTTTAGAAAGAAAAATTACCTTTTCTAAATCACATAATAAATTATCTACGTAGAGATAGAAATTTAATTTCATATTTTCACAGTGACGAGAATTATCCTATATATTTTAATTATTTCATTGAAATTTGAAAAAAGAAAGATTTGTGATGCAGATTCGCGTGATGGTAAAATGGAACAAACGAAACAATATTGAAATAAATAGAAAACAGTCGCACGCGACAATTAAATAAATCATTCGATCTAATAACGAAGCAGATAGTGCTGATCGCCTCGCGGTTTATTCTGGATTCTATGTATAAATGTGAAATTGATATTTGCGTGAATATATACCGATTTAACATTCAAATGAATCTGCCAATAATTAAAATATTATAATATTCGTGATTATTGAGTCCGATAGTTAACTTTTATGCAACAATTTTCAACTTAATATAATTGCAATTATCATTGTATTTCTTTTATGTATTTCTACATTTTACATATATAATTTATAAATATAATTAAATAATTTTCTTTTTTATATATATTTTACTTTTAATATACACAATCTCGTATAACTTATTCAGTCGAATGAAAAAATCATGCCTTTTTACTCACACACAATAATAACTAATTAGAAATTCAAGAATATTGGAGCACTCTTCAGTTAATTTTCCCTAAAATAAGAATTTTCTTTCCGGAAACGTAGGCTATTCCGGTAGGAATGTATTTTTGATGAACGAGTAAGTAGGACAAAGCGAGCAGTATATATGAACCTACTTCATGAGTCTATTCACAAATAATTAACTTTGTTAATTACAATATATGTAGTTTCGAAACGTTTGATCCCGAAAATATGCCAATTTAAAATAATTTAAAAAATTTATTGTATAAACGCACCAAAAAGAATGGACATGTCTAAGTTTTTAATTATCATATATTATACTAAGAAAACAAAGAAGTAAAAGATTATATTTTAAAAATATGTTTTTGAAAGTACGAATGTGCAATAAATATCTTTCTATTTGAAAGCACTCACCTAGTAAAGACAAGGCACAGTAACGTAGCACTAAGGATCATCAGCTGTTGACTCAATGCCGATTGGGACTTCTGCATTGCTCGGTGTAGGTCGTTCTGAAATGTAATTACGCGTTGACCGCGAATCAAACTTAAACTTGGTATAAATTATAGTTAGTTTGGATGAGGTACTTACGAACATGTTTTCCAAAGAGTGCTTTGCCAACCAACAATTTAGGAACACCGGAATGAACAGATTTCTCATTGGCGGGTATAATAACTGCAAACATAACATAGAAACATCTTCAGTTATACTCTTTTCTACCTGACGTTTATTTAAAATTCTATCCGTTATAAATTATAATTAATTAACACTCTGCATTTTCAATGGTTTGTAAATTTATTACGGATATAATTAGCTCCAGCGTGTTCAGCCATGTTTCTCAAGAAAATGGCTTTTAATTTAATCGCTTTAATTAGAGCATAATAATACGCTTTTAAGTTAACAAATTATTAAAAAAGATTAAGTTTAATTGTTATTACCTTTAATTGGCTTGATGAATATATATATATATAAAAATAATATGTTCTTTATAATTAAATATTTATAAAAAAGTGAAATAAAAAAAAAAATTGTTTCGATGCATATTGTAAATTATGATGCGTAATAAAACGCATGCCTATGTTAATTGTGCGTATGTTATGTATGTTTAGTCTTCTTCAAACAATTCTGAATATCGTCTCTTTATGTACTTTTCGAAGAACATTTGATTTTCTTGAATCATGACAATTGACTCATTAGGTGGGCAAGCATTTGAGCTATGATTCGCAAGATGTGTGATGACCATAAATACTACGTCTGTTATTTGGTTCAGTTGCAGATATTTATGTTGTAAACATCAACGCGGCTGCTTGGTTTGAACATGAATTTGCTCATTGTGCTTGCTTTGCAGCATCAAAGACCTACATCATGCTAGACAGTGGAGCGTACATTTACATATTAAACTTTAGCGCACTGGTTTTAATGAAAATTTATTATAATTTAGAAATGTTATACATCTAATTATATATATCGTTAATACAAGTTTGAATATACATCGTTGAAACATTTTTCTTTTCACATTTTTTCTTTATGCTTCAGAATTCAATTCCTTCATTTTATACTTTATCCCAAGTAGAACAGAAAGTCATGATGACGTCAAAATGATGCTAAAATGACACCTTTGACATCATTTTAATGTCATGATGACGTCAAAATGATGTCAAAGGCGTCATTTTAGCATCATTTTGACGTCATCATGACTTTCGTGTTCTACTTGGGGTGCTTTCTGTTTATACTTCAGAATTCAAAGGAAGACGTTAAAGATAAGAGTTCAAATTGCAAGATAAGCTTATTATTATCTTTCCCAAAAATATTTTCTTTAAAAGGTTTCATTAGTTTCTTATAAATGCATATTAAGAAAATACAATTAATTAATTGTTATTATTTAAATGATTGGTATTAAACAAACAATTATAATTATTATTGTTTTAATAATTGGTATTGAGTAAACAATTATAATGTTATGTAAAGTTACTTAACAATATTTGTTCTTCAAATGCTCTTTTAGAAATGCTCTCTGAATTAGTTTTTTTTTATAACTACGTTTTTCACATTTTTATGGTACGAGATATAAGTAGGTGTAAAACTAGGAACTTGTATATCCAGTTTACACGCTACATAAACGTCACCGTATAATCCAAAATTAATGAGGTTAAGTTAATTAAATTCCAAGCGCAATAACCGTGCACGTAATGTCGTAACGTATTGTCCACTGTGAGATAAAGGTTATTCCCTATGGGACATGTAAAAATCGATACATCATAGTCAAGCGTATGCAACTTGACGCGAATAAAGTTCGTGCATTTTCACGCAAATGCGGTTTATGTTTAATATACATATATTTCTTTAAAAAAATTTTTATACTTTCGTGTTAACATTTCAACTCTTAATTATAAAATTGTCAATTATTATTTAGGATTTTAAAATCTGTCTATATTGATAAATAAATAATTTAAAAAACAGATACATAAACAAATAATTAAATAATCAAAAAATTAAGTAATTAGATTATTATTTTGAAGAGAGAGAGATTACGATTCATTTTATTCCAGTTCATCATATTCCTTGAATTTACTTTAAATGTATAATTTCACGAAGTTATGATTTGACAATTTATTTATACGCAATCGAACAACATTCATAAAAATAAAAAAAATATGTGTAAAAGGATATATTGTTAACAATGCACTATTAAATTAGAATAAATATTAAAAATAAAATGAAAAGCAAATATAATTCTCTTAAGAACTTACCGTGATTGTGAACGGAATCGTGTTGACCAGTTCCAGGATGAAATGGAAGGACAGAAGCTGCTGCCAGACATTTCCCTGTGAACATTACGAAGACAGCTCAACACACCCAGCGACAATTTTATCAAAGTAGAAATTGTGAATAACGTTTCAAAAGTAAACATGCGCTTCGCTGTTCTGCATTTTCTAAAGCAATTCTGCAAATATTATTAAGACAAATATGCAGTAATGAATTTAAGAGATTTCGGAGTTTAAGAGATCTTCGCGGCCTATTTTCACTTATAAAATTATTTTTTATTCATATTTATTATCATAAAGCATCTTGTACAGTTAACAATAAATCTAAATTTTATGTGTAATAACATTTTTGAGAACAATTTTATAATTTTATAATTTTATAATTTTAGGAAAGTTTATAAGTAGAAGTCACTCAAAATATTTTATATTTGCGTTGATTTACATACATTAATCGCTAATAACATACAAAAGCAATAATTTATTTAATTACTATCATTTTTTAAATTTTGTACTCGATACTTTATTTAATCGCCAAAACAGTTCGTATGATTATTTAAATCACGGCACATTGAGTATAAGAGCGCAGGAAATTGCAGCCAAGAGGATTAATCGAAAATTATGTCTTCTAGATTGCTTTATAAAAAATATCATTTGCTGCATCAGCGCCGGCAGTAATTAACTTTAGTCGCGAGACAGAAAAGGTGAATACGTGCGTAATCAGATCAGGAACTTCTTCGTTTCATCGTTGAACTCACTGGACTGACTCGATGTACATCTCTTGCACTTCGTCGAGAACGTGACGCGCATATTACATTTTTGCTTAAACCACGACCTTTCATCGTATTATGCGTCTCTTTGACGTTAACTGACTGACTTTTTATCCTGATAAAAGTTTTGTATTCATAGGAAGTAGGTTTTTAATTAGGACAGGAAGTAGCCCTCATTTATATAAAGTAGCCCTATTTACAATAAAATCTTCCTATAAAAAAAGAAAGAACTAATTTTGTTGGATATTCTCAAACTAACATGTTGTTTTTCCCAAGACTTTTTAAAATTTTCAACATAAGATATTGTAATAGAATATCGCAGCTGTATTTTATATATATGGACAATTTAGTGTATATATATATATATATATATATATATATAATAGTGTATATATATATATATATAATATATATAATAGTGTATATATATATATATATATATATATATACACTATTATAATATATTTTCACATTCTACTATGTATAAGAAAAATTTAACTAGCGCAAATAATTTTAAACAGTATTCATTTATGCGAACGTCCTAAATAATGCCGCGTCTTAAAACACTTTCTAATTACCATCTCGTTTTATCACGGAATATTCAACAGCAATCAACAGTGTATATACTATATACACTGCAACTTCATGATGTAGGATATACGTTAAGTTCTGCCTATCAGCGCTGTAAATAACGATACTCGTTATATAATAAATGCATAAATTTCATGACAATGCTACTTTGTATTTTTCATCTCTATTTTAGAAAATTAGGAGATTACTTTCATGTATTTTATCCCGTTCAAATTATTAACTTAATTAATACTTAATTAGAATTATAAGTTTGTAATCATCAGACTCGTTTCAATAGAAATAAACCTGAAATAAATTTTATTTTATTTGATACTTTTTTGTATCTTTTCAATTTGTCAAATTTAAGAGTAGGAAGAGATTATATCTAAAATATAATATTTATATATAGTATTGCATAAAGGTATTTAAAAATTAATTTTTAATAATTAATATTGTAACAACAGCATATTGCAATTTAACGATAGGTAAAAATAGGTAAATCTATCAAAAATTAATTTTTATTAACATATATAAATATATGTATACATATAAATCTATTCGGTCGAGACTTAATGCTTAATAATCTTTTTTCCACGTGAATTTATATACATTTCTTCAGTCCCGCAAATTACGCGCCAATTATTTTGTCAGTCTTAAAAGTCCTTAGCTAAAGCTGAAAATATAAATTGATAATCTATTTAATAATACTAATGCGCACATAGCATCTTAAAAAATCCTGTAAACAACTTATTGCGAAAGTATCACCTCAGCCAGGATTCGAATAAGCCCAACAAAATAAGTTCGAATCCTGGCTGTGTGTGAGGTGATATTTTTCACAACAAATTCTTTACAGAGTTTTTCAAGATGCGCATTAGTATTATTAAATTAATTATCAATTTAATTATGTACTATTTTCACCTTTAGCTAGGGACTACGTTTCAAGACCAACAAAATAGTAGGTGCGTAGTTTGTGGGGTTGAAGAAATGTATAAGTTGTGCAGGCATAATACAAAATCAAGCATTTTGTAAAATGCCGGCATAACAAGAGTTTTATATATATATTATGTATATTTATATCCTAATTTATTGATGTATATTTACATCTTAATATACATATATGTACACTACCGGTCAAAAGTATTTTACCACCAACAAAATTTTACCACCAACGAGCTATTGCTCGTATCGTAATATCGAGTATCAAATAATGATGCAGAAGTCTAAAATAGTTGGTATGTAATGTTGCTGTTTACATACATACTTCGTGTGCAAAACTGAAGGTCACTAACGCACAGTGCGCGCCGTCAACAAATAGTGAACGATTTAAATATTTCACGTTTCTGTGATCAGTCTCTACATATTCAATATTTAAGTGCTTTTACCAGTAAAATCGAACATTACTACAATGTCTCTGTTATATAAAATAAAATACAAATAAAGGGAACTAATGTTTATGTAGATTTTAACATAAGATTACGTAGTATATAGATGGTAAAATACTTTTGACCGGTAGTGTATATGTATTAGGATATAAATAATTCCATTCACGTTTTGCCAGCATTTTGTCAATTTTATTTTTATGTAAGCATAACGCGAGAAAGTCCTAAAACTCTCGTTGTGCCTAGGCATTTTATAAAATGCCTGATTTTGTATTATGTTTGCAACATATATAAATTCACGCGTAAAAAAGATTATTAGGCACTAAGATTCAGCCTCGGCTGAATAGGTTTATATGTACATATACATAATATATTTGTGTTATTTATATATCAGTTTATATTCATATATTATTGTTTAATTTTTATTAATTCTTTATATATTATATTTTTAATTCATATTATATCATTCAAAGTTGTACAAAGTATATTATATACATCTTTTTCTTGATGCACTTTAATAATTATCAAACTTTTAAATTATCATATTATTTCTTGATATAAAATTTTTAATGTTTTAGTTGCTGCAGGCGAAATGGCAAATTCATTAAAGCCGAGAGCGATGTAGCCCGCGGATGCAATCAGGCTAACAACACTGCACAGAGTACCCTAAACGATCATTGATCCTGCTCTTGTCTTCTTCGACCTCTTTTATTCGACGCGACAAAAATTTATAACGAAAAATCTTCGGGCGAGGTACACGTCACCTATATCGGATTACCCAAGTCTAAAGAGCTCTCACGTGCCTTCGTTGCAAATCCTTCACCTTAGCTCTATAGCGAACTGAAATTCCTTTGGAAAAGCGTGTCCGATGAGTCGATATATAGATTCATGTGTTTGCGCCCCAAGCGATTTCGTCGATTTCGTACAAACGATTACGAGAGGATCTGCTGATGTATCCTAACAAGAGATTCCTTCGAACCTCCGAACCACCAAGTAAGATAAACTTCCATTTATATGCGGCACATATCTGCATTCCTCTTTATGATGACAAGCTTGACTTTGGTTTCCCAACGCGCATTCGATTAATTTTATTCAATTAATCCTCAAATAATAAATTTAGATAACTTAATTAAGACAATGCCTTTCTAATTTAATAATAAAAGCAACATATTTCTACAATTATGAACAGCTATGACAAATGGACATAATGTATAGTTTTATGTATGTATACTATAAATAGGCATCCCCCCTTATTTTTTGTTGATTTTGCTTAGAAACAAAATGGTTAATTCCACACAATGCAATTTCTTTTATAAAAATTTCTAATAAAAAAAATTTACATAAAAAGGTCACATAAATTTTGTAATAAAATTGCGGAAATTTTTGTTTATTTCATTTATTCTTAAATGCAAGAGTGTAAAAAACTTCACAAAAAGATATTTTTTTTATTTAGAATAATTTATTGTATTTTGTGCAAGTCCTATTGATTTCAAGATGTATCAACTTCCGGATGCAACTTCCGGACCACACTCTGTCACAAAATCCAAAACAAAAGTGCGAGCAAAAAATCACGAGAAAAACATAAATTTTGCGCTAGCCACGTTTGTCGACGCTTTTCTTTTGATATATTGATCTTTTCTTACAAGATTTTTTCTATATTTTTACATACAACACAATGTAGAGATAAATCATTTTATTTAACATATTGCCATATTGCCAAAAATTAATAAATATAAAAATACAGTATATAAAAATTAAAAAAAAGAAAACTCGAGTAAATTGTTATTTATTTTGTCAATAATTGTCATTTACCAAGAACAACACAAAATTAATTATTTGATTAAAAATTTCTAATTAATCAAAATATGCTTCCTGGCTTTAATATCTGATTAATATTAAATACAAAATTTAGATTTTTATGTGCTTATAGTTATATGATTATAATTGAAAATTATTGATCACTATATTTTACTCCAAGAATATTCTAATAAAAGTTAATTTTGATTCTAATTATTTACAAAATCTGTATAAAATATTACTTGATTTTTCTTCGTGTTATCTTATGATTATTAAGATTAATAAGCTTCTCCATTTTTAATATTATCTAATGTATGTGTTTGTGCTATATTAATATCTTTTCGTTTTTAAAATTATAACAAAATTTTTATAAATTCTCCCTATTACTTTTTATATATGTGATTTTATTTTCATCAGAAAAATGATTGTCATACCGGAAAGAAATTGGCAATGCAACAGCCGAACTCATGGGAGTCATCTCTTAATAAGAGAGTCTCTGTGGAGAAATCACCCTTCTTTTTATCTATATTCATCGAGGCAATAACGCAGCTTAAAGCTCCACAGAGGCTGTATCCAGACGATAACCGGATGAACTTTTTTGAGAACTCCATGACTATTAATATCCGCTTCCGGGATTTACAAACTGGCGGTTACGTTGGCAAACGCAATTTAAGGGAGTACGTCGACAAAAAAAGATAGACTAAGGTTTCAAGCTCTCTCTCAACACACTTTGCCGTTTTATAAACGATATTATCAATAAACAGCACGTGGCGGAAATGTTCTTTGAGGAACAAATTTAATAATAAGAAAAATGCGAGATATAAAAAGAATTCTTTTTTAACAGATTAGCATAAACAAATATTTATAATATTTAATTTCAATAAAATCATTCATTTTTCATCACGTTTAAAAAGCTTAAAAAAGAATAGATTTTATTTAGTATTCCAAAAAAATTTTTCAAAAAAATCCGACATCTTATTATACTTTTACATAATAAAAAGTGACTTTATAATAAAAGACTTTATTATTATTTTTATTTAATTTTAAATATTTATTCTAATTCCATTCCAAATGATTTTTGAAGAAAAAGAAAACTTGAAAAAGCTTTAACAACAAATATCTGTGATAAACATTTTTTTAAATTTAAAATTTGTGGTTTAGAAAAACACTAATATATTTAATTACATTTTAAAAAATTGTCAATTAAATCGACTAAATAATCGAAAAAGTTATTTGTATCATAAGACGTAATACAAAATTAGATTATTTACTATTATTTTAGATTCATATATTTTATATGCATGTTAAATTCAAATAAATGGTATTAATGAAATTTAATTTAATAAAATTAATAAATTCAAATAATGAAAATCTAAGAATAATTAAACAATAATAAGATTAATCGGTCTAAGAATAATTAATTTTTTAATTATTTTTGTCAATGCTTCTACGTCACATCTTCTTTTAAGAATTTCTATTATATTGATATCATTTTCACCTTTTTATTCTCATCTTATCGTTATACTTAATATTTTTTAAACCTGCTTTTAGTAAAATGAATCCGCAATAGTTTCATACAATGCTTAGCTTCAAATGTTTAATTCGCCGCAAAGCGTAAGATAATCCTGAGCGTAGCCATGCAACTAACGATTCTCTTTGGATTTCATTTGTGCGACGTCTTCGTTTTCTCCCGAAATCCGATAAGAGGAGACTAGAACTTCGCAAATCCAGAATGACGGGCGGAAACATTGCTGACGAGAGAGAATGAGCGACGATCGAGGGTAGAGGACGTATATATCGATTCGTATAAAAAGCAGTATTCCATGATTATTAATCATACGTCGGATATAATCTTTGTTTCTCATGGAATGACGGACTTGAGATTACATGTGACACGACCAATGTATCGCGTTGCATAGCGCTGACATTGCATCTGCATGTTAATCTGCTAATTTCGGTATCCGGCAGATTCCGAAAGAGCTTCGACACCGAACCGTACCGTAACTCAAGGCTAAACTCACGAACAAGAGAACTTGATGCGATTTTGCAAAGCGCCGCTGTTGCTGTCAACTTAAGATGGCTCCCGCAAACCGCAACATCGGTAACCGCAAGCTGGTACGACACCGAAGGATGTGACAATTTAATAGAATATCAATACTACTATTTTTGCTTCCTCAGAGAGGAAGCTTTGTTTTCGTAAAAAAATTTTTTTCCAGTTTTCTTTATTAAAGCTTTTAGATTGTTTTAAAACAT
>NJRP01000137.1:309460-322318 GCA_003063835.1 Aphaenogaster floridana | reverse complement strand
AAATCCAAAACGGAGATCTTTTATTAACATGCAATTGAAGTTACATAGCAACCGGAGGATATTATATTACAAACTTTAATAATGGCACATTTGATTATAATACGCCTGTACGTTATTGATGTAATGTTATCAGCTTATCGCCGGAATGCTCGATTAGTGAATAGCGTGACAAAACTTGCTACAAATCGTTGCAGATTATATCGCGAATTCTGCACGCGCGCGCGCGTCAAATTTATCGCTGCGGTAAGATCCAAATGATCACTTAACAGCAATATAACTTTTTATAAATCATCTTTTTTCGTTTTTAAAGTGATTATAGAAAATACTGAAAAATTTTATTTACAAAATAAGAATCTCATTGTGCTTTGCTCAAAATATACAATACATAATAATAATAAAAATAAGATTATAATAATAAAAATATAAAAGTTATTAAGTTTGATTTTAATATACATATATTATATAAAAATATATAATAAACAATTTTTCTTATTTTCTCAAAGAATCTCTCGCAAGATATTCTTTCTCAAATAGATATTTATAACCTTTTCTATAAATTAAGATTATTTAAAATACCAGATCAAACTTATTTTAGAAAGTGCATTCGAAACATTAAAATATTTTATTATTAAATATTATTCTTCTCTTCTCAAATTTTTTTCAGATTATTTTTGCTACTAAAATAGAATAATCAGTCGCAGAAGTATTCGATGGATCTCAAACAAAGAAGAAGTATTTTTCTGTTTGATTGGCTTTTATTTTACTTTTCGTACTTGTAAAACAACTGCCATTACCACAAATATTTTCAAGTTGCAAAGGAAAGAAAATTTGAAAAGCAAGAACCGATAGAAAAAAAATCTAACCAATCAAAGACATCGCGGCATTCCTCTAATTAATTTTCCGTGAACTTTTCAACTCGAGAGTAGGACCTTCTGTATATAATTCGAAGCGAGTTGGGGCAGAACTTTCGAACTTTTCCGAATGAATAAATCACGAAAGCAAATAACTTACGAGGCATTGCACGTCAATCTCGCAATACGATGTATTCATTCGATTCAAAACACCTAATCACTGAACCGTAAATACTATCTACGCTGAATGAGTAAATCACACATCTCTTCAATTTGCTTATAAAGATGGAAAGACCTGTTTTATTTTCACATGTATTTTAAATTTATTTTAGAGATTGCAGAACGACGAAGGAGCGTAGCGAATCTGACGAAGCGCATACCATACTTACTCATGCAAAATTATGCAGATATTTGATGAAAATAGATACATTATAAAGTTATTCGACAATATGCTTATTCAATCAATCATAGAATAATATTGTTAGTAGTTTTATTGCGCACATTAGAATTACACAAAATTAATCTGCTTACGAAGAGTTTTATGACATTATAAAAACTTATATTTTAAACTGTTAATTACAAGAGTGTCATATGCGTCATTTAAGAAATGCCGTTTCTGGAATGTGCAAAGAAAAAGTTACATAAAAGATTTTTAAGATTAGAAGAGATTTTTTAAATAGATTATATTATCATAAAGAAAAACATTTATTAAACATAAACATTAAATTTTAAAATCTGTTTTAAATGTTTATAAAATAATTTTTTATTAATAAAAAATATATTACTTATTAATCTTTAATTTAATTATATACTTTTAAGACTTTTGGCCATTCACCACTACTATCTCAGATTATGATGTCAGAAGCGAGAAAATGCATAATAAAAATTCTTGCAAGATACATTAAAATAGAAATATTTGTCAATAAAGCAACACTTGCAATCGATAGAACCGACTTGTGAAATATACTCTTCTTTTGTTTTGTTAATCAATAAATAACCATATATCTGGAATTGATTTGTGCCTAACCAGGGTACGTATTATGAATTTATTCGGAAATGATTCCGATCGGAATGATAGTCACTTGTCCTATGCTTGTCTTTGTCATTTCCTTGTCGTTTCCTTATCTTTGTCCTTTATTTTTCGGAATCATTCCGAACGAAATCGTTTTCGAATAGATTCATGATACGTGTCCAGGGTACGTATTATGAATTTATTCGGAAACGATTCCGTTCGAAATGATAGTCACTTGTCCTATGCTTGTCTTTGTCGCTTCCTTGTAGTTTTTCTATCTTTGTCCTGTGTTTTTCGAAATTATTCCGAACGGAATCATTTCCGAATAGATTCATAATATGTGCCCAGAAACGAAATAAGCTATGTTCATATTTATGACAACTGTCAAACCAATAATACATAGAAATAAATATGATTTAATTCCCTCCCTCCTTCGTCGAAAAAAAAAGTTTTCAGTATATTTTATAAGTCTATTCCACCGATTACAAATATTGTTTTATTAAAAAATATTTCTATTTTAATATATTTTGTAAGAATTTTTATTATATGTCGTCGGCGCTACGCCAAAGTCACCAAACTGCAAAATCCGTGTTTTGAGAAAATTCGCAGCTTTCTGAAAAATCAGATATCCTTCTTTTGAAGTTGAAAGTCTGTTCAGAGGAAATATAAATGACAGCTGTACAGACTTCGTATAGTTCAATAATTTGTTTTCGATTACTGGGTCTAAAAAAGCACATTGGTGGTTTTAATAACCAAAATTGCACTTTGGTGACTTTGACGTAGCGCCGACGATGTGTTTTCTCGCTTCTGTCACAATCTGGGAGAGTGGCCAGGAGCCTTAAATAGAGAGTAAAATGTAACACACAAAATATAATATAAATTTTATTTGTAATGATTTATATAAGTTATTTATTTTAAAGTCAAATGACTTTATATATAAGAAAATATCAATATGTATTTTCGCTCTCTACATTTATAGTCTAATTATCCTAAGGGAAAAGAGAGGAGAGAGAAATATTTCAATCATACAATCCATAAAACTCCTCGGCGAGCAAGCCAATAAAATAACGAGCATAGCAAAATCGAATATCGAGTAATAAAAACGAAATTTATTTGTAGTAAGAAAAGATGACGTACCTTGTAACCGAGGTAGGCAAGTAGCAAAGCCTCGGTTAACGACACCATAGCCAAAATGACTTGGACAACCCACAACTCTAAGGGTCTCCTGACCCACAGGATCGCATCCCAGTTAATGGTCGGGTGATCCTGGAACTCCTCCTCTGTCAAGTGCTGCGACATGAGAAACTCGGTCTTGTTGCCGGGTGTGCAATCGAAACTGGGAAGAGATAGAGAGAGAAAGGTTATAAGTGACGGATGAGTGTGTGGATAGGAAGGGACGGATTGTCGCACGATATTTGGCGTGCACGAATCGGACGAGTTCGATAGGTTTTCGATATCAAGTACGTCGTTTGGATCGCGTCGGAGGATACGCTCAAATATCACTGTCGCATGGAAAGAATAAAAAGGACACAATACTAAATGTCGAAAAAAATTTATACACTCGATCAAAAACGTATTTTCTATTGAAATGTTTATGTCGATGTATGGAATTTATATACAAGATGCCTTTACTAAGATCGCCGTTCCCAACAGTGACAGTTAATTCGGAGAATTTGGAATCGGTAGCTCTTTAACAGAAATTTGATTAAAATCTTAATTGATTCTATAATCATAAAGTTACTTTAAATGTTAAGAGATTTTGGTAAATTTCGTTTAAAAAAATCAATGGACGATAAGAACTTTATTATTAGAAAATTTAAATGTTTTGATTAAAATAAAATAAAAATTAAATGAAAAATTTGTAATTTATCTATCTAACAATAAAGATTACAATCTTGTATAAAGTTATAATAAATTATTCTTTAATCAAATTTTTATTAAAAAATTATATCTGAATATCTATCAAATATATTATTTACAAAAAAGGCGATAATGGTGATTTATTCTGGGTAAATGTTAAAGTATTGATTAATCCAGATAATATCCAGATTTAAAAGACAGATTATTATTTATTCAAAAATATTATATAAAAAGATATCATAAAATAATATTCTTGGGAACGTTGTCGTTATCATGCAAGTAACAACACGTCGCATCGTATTCGTTCTACTGCCTTATCTGTGTCTTATTCTGAACCATGATAAGAATGCTGCATAATATTGTAATCGTGCATGAATATCACGTTGCTCACACGTTAGAGTGAGATTCTTTCTAGGGAGTTAGAATTTTTCCAGAAAATTGTCCCGTTGGCGACGAAACGGAATGAAACCAAATGAAGCAATTTCTTTATTTTCAGCGTCGGTTACAATTCGTGTTGCTATATAAAATATTTCAGATTTCCCACATTTTCTTATTCTTCCATTTTTTATTCTTCCATTAACACATGAATATATTTCCACTTTTAATAATAATAACGAAACACACATACACATATCAACAGTTTTAGTATTAACAACAATTTAATAATAGAAATATTTAATAATTTCTCTATCAGTCACATAATTCATAGTTGAAAGGTAATGGAACTGCAACATTCTCTGTATACTATAAAACATATACTATTATATAAATGCTCTCTCTTTAATTCGCGTAAAATAAGTGAAGTGAAAAAGTACGATGCGGAACCGCATAGCAAATATTAAAATAAATATTAAGTCCAGTTTTGACAGATAACTAAATAACGATTTTCGAGTAATCCAGAAAGTCAGATACATCACTGTGATATTTGAGTTTAAATTTGAAAAATTCAAGCGGGCAGAAATTCAACGCAAAACTCACGTTTTTAAGTTCCGTTTAAAAGGATTTACTCGGATGTTTAATGTAACTTACCATGCTGCGTACGTTGGATCAGTATCGGTAATAACCCTGAATATATACAGGAAGCATGTTAAGAGTTTGAAGAAGAGATTGGCAAGTCGTATCCTCAAACCTGAAACATAAATTTCATTTCTTTGTTGTGATTTTTGTATCTTCATTTAATTAATATTTCTATTGTAATTCAATTCAATTTGCTTCTCTTCTTTTTTTTTATTAAGTATATAATCTCACATATTAATTTTTTCTTTCATTTTTCAAAAGAATAATTTGAAAGAAAATTATTCGTTGAGAGTTCAATGCAACAGAATCTAAAATAATAAAAGATCGCTTTTAAATATATAGATTATACAGCATGATGTATAATAAAAAAGTATCGTGGTTTATTATTTTAAATCTAAAATTACGTAATATGCTAAAGATTCATTAATAATAAGAGTTATTGTTAGATCGAAAATTGGTTTATGCTTAATTAAGCCGAGTATCGACCGTCCGAGTGGTTTTAACGAGATGCTTTAACCAGTTGTCCGCGACAAACTTCACAAAGGGCAACAAAGCGTTGACCTGTTGGGTTCATGACGTCCTAATGCATAGGTCAGGTACAAAGGTCAACACCAGAAGATTCGTAGAATCGGCACAATATCTATTATCGGTTGCCGTCATCACAGTTCCGAAAGAGCACAATCGTGCTCTTTCAGAATATCCGCGAGCGTGATGGCGACGATATTCTTAAGATTGCCTTTGGAACGGCTTTGCCATTTCAAAAGGAAGCAATCGAGATTTCTTCGCGACACGCCGGAAGAACGTTAACGACAATCCGGCTATTTCCGGCGACAAATTTGGTAGACATATAACAACGATACGGCGACGCAATTAAACTTATCTCGAAAATCGTATTATTTTTATCGAATTAAGATATATTTTCGTCTCTTGTTGTTATACTTTATTTTGAATTTAAAATATCAAACATGTACATATACACATATAATATTTTAAAGTATTAATGTTCATAGCACTAAAGCGAAAAATTTGGAAAGTTACGTAAAGATACATAAATAAAAACGAGATATATTTTAATCGTACTACTACTATGTATGTATCTCACGTGCTACAATGTGGTGCGAAATGTAATGATGCTATCAAATAGCGTGAGATAGAACTATAAATACAAGTTTATGACAGCAGATCTTTCTCCTACAATGAAATGTAATGTGATGTATGTATATATGTGCGATATCAAATGTACCGGTATATCAACACATGATATCATATGTGAATTGCAGCAAACAATTTTATAGTAATTGTAACAATCATATCACAACAATCTTTCACCGCAAAAATATAGTATAGTAGAATTCTTCAAAATATAAATTAACACTTTACGATTAACACTTTTACGATTAAATTTACGAAATCTTTCAGTTTTCCATAAAAACTTCTTATTATGACGTATATCTAAAATTTTAAATTTACTATGAATACAAATCAATCAATCTTTACTTACTCGAGCGTTGGTTCTTGATGAAGTATAACTGTAGTCGTTCCTTGAATGTATTCTCGTTCACATAATACTCAACGCGAACTCTGGAAGCAAATAAACAATGATATTATTGCTAACTGGTTCCACAAACTTTTCGTAGATGTTAACTATAACATAATTCTATATTCAATATAACTTTCAATCATATTCAATAAGTTTTCAACCATGTTCATTAATTTTAGTATATTTGTTCATATGTAATATAACTGTTTTTAACACATATCGCGAATTTTCCTCATTTTTTCGATAAACTTTGTAATAACATTCTATAGTAATCTAATGCATATCTGTATCGACATTTGCGTTTACGAATATGACATGTAATGTCATAAGGGAATACGCATATCTATGTTGATATAAGAAAACTTGTCGTTGGACTGGAACTATCTCAAGATCAAAGCATTGACAAGAAATGTCGTTGTATTATTAGGTTCGCATGATTAATCAAACAGCGCAACAGTGTGCCGCACATACGCCATTCAAATTCTCATTATTGCTATCTACTGTATTATATCCCACGAGTCATTTCCGTCTAACATTACAGAGCAACATCTCTGTAAGATCCATTACGGAAATTGGTATGCGTCGACTATAATGCAAATTATATGATGGTTTAACATCTAAAGTATTGCTTCAAAAAGTCTCTTCTACATATTTATATAGTGCATCTTATATATATTTGTCGAACATCACGAGATTAATCTACATATGTTTATTCACCTACTAAACAATTCAAATTTTGTGTACTACGTTTAAAATGTTGATACAAAATAATGTTATTCTTTTAAATTTTACATATAATTCATATACAAAAGAAAGAAAAAAGTAAAATATAACAATTATCTAATAAATATAGTCAATATAAGATTTGATAATTAAGATGTTATTTTATTTATTATTTTTATTGATTATTAATAATCATCTTAACTTGCATTCATGCGTGTGAGTTGGACTTCAGGTTAAGGAACGGAATCGACAGCGTGCAATGACCGTCGTTGTTGTTATTGTTAATACTGCAGCGAAGCGAGCAGGCCGATTTTATTGGCCGGCTGTCATCTTGCGCGCTTGGTGGTGCACCGCTGCAGTATTTATTTTTAGCCGCGGTAAATGCGTCGGCGTTGCGCCGAGAATAGCGTCGCGTGACGTCACCGGGCCGGCGTCGACAGGCGGTCTGTCGTATGCTATCGTTCCCAGTTGTTGAACTGGTTCTTTGACCCACATAACGTCACGAATGCCTGACCTAGGCTACTCGTCCTCGGCGAACGCGGAAAGCTGGTGGAAGAAACGATGCCGATCGAGACGCACGAGTCGGTGTTTGGCTTCGTACACTCTCATGTTTAAAGGAACAAGTTGACAAAGACTCATAAACGTTGGCTCATAAACAACGACTCTTGAAGATTTTTTTACGATGATACAGTATCTATGTCAAAAATTAATTATTTTTTTACTAAAGTTGACACTGATTTTGTAGACTAATTTTGTTTAACAAAATTTTATATGCATTTTTATTTATTCTAAAGAGAAATCGAACAGTATACAATAAATTTACAAATTCAGCTATTATGTGTAGATTAAATATCAGCTAAAATCTTTTATTCTACACAGCGTTCTTTATATATTTTTCATTACATAATAGATCCTTTTGAAGTTTCATATTTTTGCCTAAATATTTTTACTTGTAAAGCTTGTAAAGTAAATCGATATAATTCTTTATATTTCTTATCACTATTTATAGTTTTATTAAGCGAGAACACTTAATGTAACTTTTTTCCATTCCTTTAAACAACTAGAAAAGTGTTAAAAACAACCATTTACAATTTACAATTAAAAAGAAAAATGAATAAAAAAAGATATAACTTTTTATCATTTTTATCGAGATTTTTGTTATTCTAATTTTCTTAAATGGAAATATACGCGCTTTTTTATAATAGTATAGTATTAAGCATTA
This sequence comes from Aphaenogaster floridana, assembly GCA_003063835.1. Taxonomy (NCBI): domain Eukaryota; kingdom Metazoa; phylum Arthropoda; class Insecta; order Hymenoptera; family Formicidae; genus Aphaenogaster; species Aphaenogaster floridana. Next base: position 314,093 of record NJRP01000137.1, on the reverse strand, counting down.
AACGCGTTTGCATTTAATGCTTAATACTATATAATTAGTATCTTGGATATAATGCGGTAGAAAGTAAGAAGTAAATGTCAGAGATTGGCGATATATACAATTAATTATAAAGAAAGATCATGATAAAGTAGATTTGATAGGCGTGTTAGTTCTGATTCTACATATACGCATGCTAATATGTAGATATATTGTAGAAAATGACGAAATTACATGCGCAAGTCACAGATCTGTAGATGATAAAATCCTTTACGCGAAGGATTCAAAGTACTGTAAAATAGTTTACGTAAAATTATATGAACACAATTATTCTGCAATAGAATAACAAATTATATGTAAAATATAATAAAATAAAATGAACAAAAATATATATATATGTAAAAAATAAATAAAATTATTTAATAACAATCAATAACAACGATTTAATAAATAATCATTACATGATCGAGATTTTGTGGCAATTGAAACAAAAGTTTATAAATTTTTATTTTGTTTAATTTAATTTATTAGACAAAACCTAACCACAATGAATTAATCTATATAATTATATTTGCTGATAAAATCTTGCTTTATGTATGGTAGTTGCTTGCATTGTCGCGAAATAACTTCAAGCTTTCAGTAAAATTAGTATATCAGATCCAAATTTATAATTAATATATTTTAAAAGGAATCAAGAAATTCCAAACGCAAGCTTGAAAAGATAAAATATAAAAATAAAAAATCGCAAAAATGTATTTTTCTAACATTTAATCTTGTAATAAAAATATTCAAATTTTGCAAAATTATTTTACTTAGAAATCTCTTTAGTTTATTAAAATATCTCAAAAGCTCATGACAATAAAAAAAAAATAATTATGAAAAACTTTTTGTCAATACATATTAATTTAAAAATTTCATGACAAGATTTCCTGTATTTTAGTTCCAATTGTAAACATACAAATAACAATTAAGTATTTCAATTTTAAATTAATGCCTTAGAATTTTTGTTTTATTCCTGATCAAAAATAGTGATAATTTCTAATAGTAAAAGAGATCTGTGATGCTGTATTAAAATAAATTTACATTATTTTATTGAAAACGTTGAATTACAATATCGACAAATAAAATAGAAAGTTTCCGAATTTTAATCCAAAATTGATGTGTTCAACGTTATTGACATAAAAAAGATATATCATGTTGAACTATGTTTGAAAATCATCGAGTTTGAAAGTTCTAATGGAAAGTGACATATAGCAATGTATTTCGCCAGTTCGGGAATTCCACAGAACATTGCGTGGAGTGATGCAATGGTGAAAAATAGTCGAGTTTGAATGATTCGACAGGAATGCAAATCCTTCAAGCTCCACGGGAGCGGCCATCGATTCTGCGAGCGATACAAAGCGAAATGTATCAATATCACTCGAGTTTTGCACGCGGATATCACCGCAATCTCCGCGATGCGCCGTAATTTAACGCGATCGGCCGTGTAGACGAGAGAAGCGCGTTTAGTGGGCTGTGAGTAATGTCACTGACAAAATACGTGGGCCGATGCAACCGATGTTCCTGTTTCGAGGACACTCGAGCCAAAAGAATGCGTTTACGATTGAACTCGTAATTTTTGTAGATAAGTCCTGTTCGTTATCAGATCAAAAACATTTTCTAACTGTATCTTTTAAAGCCAGTATGAGGTTTGAGATGAAAATCAGATTTAGAATTAATCCTTGTGATGGAAATTGAATATCCGTACATATGATATTGATTTATAAATTAACGAGAATACCATTTCAATAAAAAAATAATTTTGTACTTAAAATGTTAAATGTTTTAAATCACATTATCATGTTTAAAAAAGTTAGATATGTATCGTTGTTTGAAGGATAAGTCCCCTTCAAGCTAGGGAAGTTTATAAATCACAGTGTTAATAGCTATCAATTAATCGTCATTTGAGATCGTCGTTTCGATGCAGCGACAAATCGAGAATGGAAACGACCTGCTGCATCGTCGGGAGATAATTGACAGCTTCATTACGACGCCGTTTCTAATTACATCGCATGGGAATGTGGTTTGCAGAGATCGTCAGCGATTTCCAATTGAAATTGCGTTCTGGGAATCGCGAGGTGACATTTGCGAGCCACATCAAACTTCCCACTGCGGATGCACAGTTAAAACCAATGCAACTCATCTCATTGAAGGGATTGATCAAGGCTACGAAGAGTAAATCGATTTCCTAAATTCATCTATTGTTAATGTTTGCTTTTAGTGTATCGCAAATAACTTTGCTTTAAACCTCAAAAATCAATTTTCAGTAATTAAAGTAGTAATTAAATTAAAACCATTACATGTTATATACATGTAATATACATTAATATAAATGTCTAATTCTATTGCATAAATTAGAAGTTTTTATCATCAGTTATTTTAATATATCTTCGTAAATAATGTAAGACAATTTTATGGTTAATATTACTACTGTACAAAATACGAAAAAATTCAACAGTGTTGCATCCGTAAAGTTCCGTTTGTTTATGCCTCCCCATATAAGATAAGCTATATCGATAAATACAGAAATCGATAAATTGCAGAAGAAGATCGATACTTACCAACGAGCCATCCTTTAATCAATAACAGAAGAGAAATCTAGAGAATCTCGCCGGAACTGTCATCGCGCACGATTTTCGGCTACTATTTATATTCCTTGTGTTCCTTGTATTTCCTGTATTCGGTTTTAATAAACTTAAAGTTGATGTTCGAATAAAATAAATCTTGCTCTTTTCGCGAGTGCTGCACGCGTAATAGTGCGAGTGTTTCTAAAAGAGCAATTCCTCTTTGTCCTTTTTTCCCTATCTTTTTTCAAATACGACAATATTATAAAAAGATTCAATTCTGAATAGATTTAATTAATAAAATAATCAAAAAGGTTGTTCTTTTCCTGCGCCATTAATATTAGAAAAGTCCTGAATTATACAATTAAAATGAAAATTAGTTTCTCAAATTCAAAATGTTCAAAATCCTGACAATGAAATTATTCAAGGGGTTTCTTCCCTAACACAAACAGCAATAATAAATCTATAATATCAAAACAGATTTTATACAGTAATCCTCCATTTTTAGTCATCATTTTTTATAAAGTTCTTGAAATAATATTGTCTTACGGATTATTTCGATAAGTTTACTATCACTAAATATTTTATTTTGTATACACATATTTAAAATTATAATCTAATTGCGATAATGTTGCTTTGGATTACAAGTTTCTCTTCCAAGTCTAATTATACCGAATTTAATCTAATTATCAAATTCAATCATATTGCGTCTAATTATTCGTAATTAAACTGAACTATCAAATATCAGATATACCAAACAATAAATTTCATGTATAACTTGGATTATATTATATCTGGATGTGATTTACATAAATTATTATCGTTAATAACTTTTTGTATGCATGTCCAATTATATCAGTATAATAAAAAGTGGTTAAGTGAATAATTAGGTCTAGTTAAATATATAGTCTGTATAATTATTTGTCCATTGAATTGTGGATTAATATGTATTGACCAACAAAGGTGATTTTCGCGCGCGATCAAAGAGAACAATCATTAGCTTAAATGAAGCGAAATATTTTCAGTTTAATGAAACAAATGTCTATTCTATACTGCCTGGATTGGATCGCTACTAGAAGGTCAATTCGTAATTATGAGTTTCGGAAAGTTGCCTTGACTTTTATAAACTTTCTGCCTTCTGGATTACACCGCGTAATAGTGGACATAAATTTATTATTAAGTTTTTTTAGCACGAACAATAGTAACATTAACCTTAATATCAATAATGTAATAATTAAATACCAGATATAGAGAAATAAGTTTTATTCACGAATTACTTATGTTTGAATTATTATTAATAAAAGTTAATTAGAAACAATTAATAGTAATAATCTCAATAAAAATAATAATATAAAATTATTAAATTATTTAAAAAATTATAAAATTCAATATTCGTTTCGTTTCCTCTATTTATTTTTCATTTAGGATAATCTTTTTTAAAAAAGAAGATTCCCTTTTCGCCCATTTATCCTTTCATATATTATTGTTTGTTTTACAAGTAACCTCGAAGTTTCTATATTCTTCAATTTTAGTTTTTTTAATTGCTTTTACTTCTTAGGGGGGTTCAAAATATTTTTCTAGTTTACTATACTGCAAGTTTTTAACAACAAATGTGTTTTTAAAAACAAATTTTAGTAAATCTTCTGAATATTGACTTTAAATAACCGCAAATTATATTTATGTAATGCACAAATATATCTTCTTTTTATTTGTATAATATAGTAATAATATTTAATTATATTTATTATGTATAAACACACGTTATTTACATATGTTTTAAAAGTGGATAATATAGAGATGTAAAGTTCTTGAAGCCGGTATACCGAAGAAACCAGTCAGCAGTTGGAAGCGAAAAAAGTATTTATTGCAGTTAAACTCAGAAAATCTGTGTCTGAACGCCTTCGTCTCATTCAACGCTCTGATGCTCCGTTGGCTCTCTCGAACAACACACAATCACGTTATTTGCCGCTTATTGTCTTTATCGATTTTATGCCTAATATTAATTATCTACTTTAATATAATTTCTAATCTATAATTATTCTGATAGGTTTTAT
>NJRP01000137.1:277088-296843 GCA_003063835.1 Aphaenogaster floridana | reverse complement strand
TTCCAAATATCTCTCAATAATCGATTAAATTATTACGCGAAGCTTATACATATTTTCAATTAATAGGTAAATTTGATACTCAGTTATAAATAAATGTCTTAATAATATGTAAACGGGATAACTCGAAACATGATGAGTTAATAGATCTTTTTGACTCGTGGATCACAAATATTTGATTGAAACGTTATTAATTTTAACTCGCCATATTGGAGGCATTAGCTTGAATTCTGGTGTATCTTGACCTTGCATTCGTAATAGTCGATCATGCCAATCTCCTTATATCGTCAAAAATGTCAAAAAATTATCTTCATATTAATTTAATCTATTTCGTCACATTTCAAGCTGCCATTTTAAATTTTGCCGTTTTGAATTTTATGGTCATAGCCTCATATTTACATTCAGGAACCATCAGTATTTCGATGGTGGCATTTTCTTACCAATAAAAATCATTTATCTTGAAAATATCAATTAAAACGTATAGCAGAATCAAGCGCAAATCCCACATTTTCAGAAAGATCGTGACGCCATCTTTGAATCGTTAGAGATAATAACTTGTAACTTGGGGGCTATAAAGTAGAGATGTCAAGGAAGATTTTAAGCCATGTTAGATCAAAATAAAAAGTGTCGCACTTAATGGAAAAAGGGTGATTCATTTGACATGGAATGCTCAATATATACACACACATATATATATATTATCGTCAATATCTTTTACATATATATATATATATACATATAATACATATGTATATACATATGTAATAATAATATGTAATATATGTAATAATAGATAATACATATGTATATAAATTTGGCTATTGAAAAAGACTTTATTAAAAATAATTTAGAAATGGTTGAATTTAACATTACAACTTACACCAAAATATTTGTTAAAGATTAACATAACTATCACTTCTTACTTAGACGCAAAACATCCGTGAAAAGAACCAACATTTATTTCTTTTTCCTGGTTGTCTTGATAAACGGTCGTCCATGTGAATGTCGCGGATTGCAAGATACCGAAATGGTGCCATCCGCGAGGAGAACAGTTTTCGCTCGTGAAAATATACGTTCTAGCAGAAACATGGTAAGAGCGAAAAATAAGCGTGCTCGAGATAAAACCGTGTATGTTTTGCAATATTCATTCCGATATAGATAATAGTCTGGTCACGGTATTCCACGTATTCCATACAACACGTTATTGTTTTATTGTGTGTAAAGAATCACCAGTCGTCGGACGAGTATAAAATTCCATCGATAGTTCTTGCTTTGACTCAATCGCGAATCCAATCAAGCGAGTTGCAGTTGTTTGCCAGTACAAGTCTCTAATTAGCCACCATAATAATTAATCATTCAACAGGAAAGCAGTAATTAAGTAATGGACCGAGTGCACTTACTTATAGGCTGCGAGTTTCGCAAGTGATTGAACTCTACTAATTCCCGCCGGCACTGCAGGCTCGATATAATTAATTATCAGTAGCCTCTAGACGAACAAACTGCAAGGCAATCGCTAAAAAGTAAATCCTAAGAAGATTACTCTACGCAAGAGGGTAATGACGCTAGAGAAACTTTATGTACAAAGACGCTTGTTAGTAAAATCATTCCACGAGAACGCTACGTATAATTAATTTTCTACATGATATTACATCAAAATATTGGTAAAAAATGTTTAACATTGCTTCAAAAATTTATTTAAAAAGTTTTCAGCTATTTAATTTCTTAAATAAAGCATTAAGTTTTATTTAAATAAAATAATACAATTCTACCCTAAATTAAAAATACACTAATTAGCTTCTACTTTAAAATTTATCATTTTATTAACAAAAGTATGTTTCTCTATCCATTCATTGAAATTTCAAAAACGTATACATAATAAAATTATTTAACTGAAACAATATTAAAGTGAAATTTAAAACAAGACTGCATAATAATTAGCTAATATTAAAAATGTGAAAAAATTGCATTTGTTTATTAAATATATAAATTATATATTAAACAAAATTTTCAGACCACGTATCTCAAATTTCATTTTGCATAATGCAATCTCAAAAACATTATTATAACATACGACCCTATTGCGTGTGTACGTTTCTTTGTCTCTTAAAATGTGCTTAATAAAGCTTTGCAATATGATAAAATACAATATGTGCGTGTTTTAACGATATCCAACGATATCCCATTAAATTATCCAGAATATTATTAAAACAAGCAAGTCGTATTTTTTTGCATACGATCCGTGCGTATGCAAGTGCAGAAACCGTCGGAATTATCAGTTATCTTTCTCCTAGCATTGCGACTATCGCAGGATGATAAAGGAAGATTTCGCACTTCATTATATAATATCGTGTATACGCATTTCAAAAGTGTCACGCATACACGCAATTGCGTATTGGATATTTATCTTTCTTTCTCTTTCCGTCTCTCTTGATGGCGCATGTTTATTAATAATTTAAGGGTCTGAGAGTGGACGACGTAAATACGCGTAAGCGCCATGACAACGCATGACGCAGTAATTAAGATAATATGATTTGCATCATGGGACACGTCCGAGGGAGTGCCCTTGGATTGACATGCTGGTCATGATACACGAATGTTAAATTAGTTCCAAGCTAATTGTGTGTATCCAAGAGAATTCCGACAACAGAAAGTCGACTATAAAAAGTACCAAGGGGCTTTCTAGAGTATAATATTATAAAAAAAGAAGAGTATTATAAAACTTTATCTATTATAAAATAAAAAGTTTTTAATTTTATTTAGATAAAATGGATTATATATATATATATATATATATATATATTAAGAAAATATTAAATGCATCACTCTTTTACGTATAATTAGCTTATATTTATTATTTTTGTTTCTAAGAAGGAGAATTATAAGAGATGACACGCGTTTAATAAGAAAATAAGTAATATGAAAAATCACACTATCCCATTCAAAGATAACATGGTTGTTTCAATTTTAAATTAGATTTGCTTAATATAAGGATAATTCTTGATGTTTTTAGAAGATTGCAATTACATAGTTAAGATTGTGGCGCTAAATATATGACGAAGTTGGATCAGAAAATATATTTCATAATATTGTTTTCAGCTTTTTCCATCTACATTTTTCGTATGTAATCAAAAACAAAATTTTAAATCCGACTGTATGCTATATAGAGAATCTTCTTCTATGTAGTAGTATCGTACGCTATGCGTATTAAAAAAGATCAACGTAGAGGATTCTTTCGAAAAAGTAATCCGAAATACCTGCATCAGCACAGTCACACTAAAAATATTAAATTCATAACTTTGTCGTTTACAAAAAAACAGATATCGTATTTTCTCTCTTTTTATAATTCCATCTCTAAAAAGAGATAAAAAATCAGTTAAAATTTAAATTAATTTATGAAACTGTCTTTTAACATAATAACAGCATAACAATCGGCATTTTTTGCTCGCGATCATGTCTCTTAAAATCTCTTGCAACGATAATGCGGTTATATTTTTTGGGCTTTTATTCGTGGTGCGAATGGATCGCAGAATTTCGGTTTATGAGACCCTGGAGAAGCGCTCATAAAACATTCGCATCCACTGTGACATTTAAGAATCATAACACCGGTGAGGAAACATTCTATGTTTCGACAAAGAAGAAAAGCGGATATTCTATTACAACGTTGATGGATACGGTAATGGATCAATTTTTATGATAGTCGACTATTATCTTGCACCAAAAACAATCTACGCTCTAAAATTATACAAACACAATAACGCGAATAAAATGACTATCTGAAATGTTTTTCCTTATTCAGTGATAAGTAATTTTAGTGTTAAGTTATATACGCCATGTAATTGATGCTTCAAAGAATCATTTTATAGAAACAGTTGTATAAAAAGATTAATATTACATTATAATAAGATATTTGCCATTTAATATTAAATATATAGTTTGCAGATATATATATATATATATATACATATATAAACTTCACACTTTATAACCACTTTTAATCCTAAATAAGTTTATTTTTGCCACTCATTTTTATTAGCAAAACTCTGGGTTTTACAGCTTTCGATTATCACAAATTTTTAATAGTGTTTTTAAAACTTAGTTAAACACTTCCACGCAGAAGTTTTACCGCTCGTTTCACAGAATGCGAGTGCTGAAACAATTACAACGTGTTTCGCGAAGTCGCTGATCGGTGGAAATGCGAAATCGACTTTCTGGGCGTGGACATGTATTGTGCAGTTTGTTACGACAGCAGTGGATTCTCGAGACACGATACGAAACTTTGCAACAAGGTGTATCAAGCTGTAAAGTCGTAAACGTGGTCAGATCGAAATGAGCAGTCATATGGGAAGATATGACAATGTCTTCCTCGAGGTCGACAATATCGATTTGTAAACTACCGACATTGTTACACTATCCCTGAATCTAAAGCGGATACGGTGTAGACACATAAATACTTCCCACTTCCTTCGTTGTGATTTCTCACATATGAGATGTAACCGTATAAATGCCAGATCGAATCCATTTGTAGAAGTATGTTCTGCGAATATATCGCGAACGAACTGTAATATTGACATAATTTGAGAAATGTAAAATTCTTAAAAAAATATAAAATCTTGCATTAGTATAAAAGAAGATTTTGAAGCTATATAAATAAAATATATAAATAAATTTATTTAATAAAATATTTTAATAAAATTATGAGAAAAGAAAGGAAAAGTTTTTACCGTTTGGTTTAAAAATAATATTATAATTCCTATTTAAAATATAAGTGAAAAGTTATCTTGATTAATTAAAAAACTTATGCGTAACTATTTATACAGCAAAAATATAAGAGAATAAAAATAAACATTTCCTTGAATTTTTTTTTCCAAACTGAGTAATGCAATACAAAACAATTTAATAGAATTCTCATGAGGGTACAATTGATGCGATAAAAAATGAAAAGTATAACTTCACTGATACTTACGTCATCGATATGTGTACAGATATCATCCATCTTATACAAGATCTCATGAAAATTAAACAAGAGAGAATGCGAATCAGATTTTCTTTTTCATACAAACTCGTACACATGGATTCGTAAGTAAGTCGCGCGCATTAACTACATCGTGTGATTGCTCGTTCTCTCCACGGCAACTTGACAAATCGACTTTCACGGTGTCTCCTCTCGCGCCATATGGCAAGGATTCCGGGACGTGGGTAGCTGAGAGTTTCACAAGGGAAAAAGAGACGAGCCGAGGTGGTCTCAGTAATTGAGCGGAGGGATTTAGACGTCACGCGTCACTCGCACGCCTAGGGCTGAAAGAAGAAACTTCCAACCCCACGATTACGTCAAAAGATTGTTCGATCGCTCATAAACCCGTCGGGACTCTCGTTCCTCATGCATTCCATCAACTATATGACGCGGAAAAAACGAAGGAATGTCCGCGTACCTCGCGCAAATTGGATTCTTATAAGCAGTGTTTTACAATTAACACGTTTATTCTTCACCAAAAGATCACATCACATTGAAACGGAAAGCGATAAAAAAAACTTATAATTTTATTATCACATATTTTTGTATTATCACATATAAGGCTCAAGATCAAATTTTCAATCATTTTTAACTTGATATATGCGGTAAAACTGTAAATCTAAATGTTTCGATAAAATTACTCAATGTAATTAATAAATCGATCAAGTTCAAAGGAACGCGAAAGAGTCTATCGTTACGTTGATTGTCTGCAATAGTCGCAGTGGTTCAAGTATTATCTGGTCAGACGGGTCCGAGAGTATGATCCGCCAAAACCTATTTCCCGTAGGTGCTATGATTCGATTCGGTGCTGCTATGCGAGTTACCGCTACTTTTCTCTCTAGTGACTTTTTTCTACGCTGCCGAATCACGTCTTCTTTCTTTTCTCTTATCTCGAGCACCGCCGTGAAGTCCTATAACCCTCTTGAGATCCGTTCGGAAAAGACAGAGGGAGGACAACGGAGGGAAAGCGAAATATAACTGGAGAACTGGGAGAGTACCAAGGAGTACAAAAGTTTTCGATTAGACTTTCGCGCGAGCTCAGGACGACTCTCGTGCACAATGAGGAAACTGTATAATGAGCACTCAGTGAATGTCCACTTTCATTCTCCTTTTTCCTTTTTTCTTTACAACACACAATGCAGTACACACACGTCATTTTCGAGGAATTGCTGAGAATTTCATCGTGAAGTTTTCGCGCTATTCTTTCATATCTCGGAACCAAATTCACTTATTATAATCCCTTCTGTTATTATAATTGCAACCCGTGACATATTCCAGTTTCAAATAAAGAATTTTGTACAAAAATATTTTGAATAAAAAATGCATAAACACGATAATACAATATGATTATAATTAAACGAATTCAACACTGTGTGTGAATATATTCTCGGAAATATATAAAATCAAGTTATTTTAATAAAACAACATATATTAACAACAAAAACAAATTTTGTAAAGCTTATTAAAATATAAATTGATAGATCATAAATAGAGTGTTACCCGTTCATAATATACTTATGCAATAATATCATAAGTAAAGAGAGATAAAAAATATACAATAAAAAATTTACAATACATGTCCTTACTGCAATAACACAGATACATAGTTTCAGACAGAGACAATACGAATCAAGAAAAAGCAGATGAATTAAACTTAGAAAGCGACAAAGAATTTGACAGTAAATCATTCAATTTTATCACATTTGCTGCAATACTTAAGTTTTTATATCATATATTTTTCAATACATTTTTTATGTTTTTCAAGAAAAAACGCTTCTCATTATTTGGATATAATTAAAAAAAATATTAAATTATCTCAATTTACTGTTGCATGAACGTTAGAGACTATCCTAGTCCCACTCGTTCTTTACAACTACTACTACTACTACTACTACTGTTGCACGAAATCATCGGCATTCGCTAAATTTGTCAGAAAGCTCCTAAAAAATTTTTTACAGAAATCTCCGAGATTCAACTCCCCCTAAGAATTCTTTTCTAATCCACATGCTATTTTTGACCTGTTTCTTGGAAATCATTTTGAGTTTTGCAATCAAAAAATGATGAAAGGGCACGTTCGCATTCCTGCGTTTTCATTTGTTCGAAGAACTGTCAGCGATGAGCGAGGGTGAAAGAGCATAGAGGTAAAATTTCATCGAGCTCACCAAAGCACCAAGAGCGCTTTGCTCCGACGGTGTTCTAACAAGTTTTCGAAGAAAACGATGTTTTCCCGTGAGGTCGCTCACTTTAAGACGCCATAAAGCAGAAAATAGTTCACGTCAGACCGTCGTGATATTGTATCACGATAAGTAATATATGGAACGCAAAATCTTGTCAAAGTGAATGTAGAGTAATACTCTGCTTCGCATAATACACAAGATATAGCTTTGTTCTAATAATATTGTGTTAATTTTGTTTCCTACAGAGCTTATGTAATATTGTGTAGTATGTACATTTAAGTATTGTGATAATAATACAATTATGCAATTTTATTTCAATCAATATCAGCGTATATTACAATTGTACGTTTCCGTTTTTATCTGTTTGAATATGTTAATTATCAATAGCATTTTGATGATTGCTATTTTTTATTTGTTTAAATATATTAATTATTAGTAGCATTTCGATGATTGCTATATTTAAATTACATAAAAAATATTTAATTATATGATATATCTATGTCGATATTGTCAAACAAATAATTTATAAGTAATGATTTAAAGACGAAGTTACAAATGGACATTTAAGTACATAATATTTTTCTTCTTATAGTATAGTAACATATATTGATATAGTATAGTATAGTATAGTATAGTAACATATATTGATTTTATATACTATTAAAATAATATATTATAAAAATATATTATAAAATAATATAAAAATCACATTCATAATTTTTTCAAATAACATATTTTAACATATTTCAAGATGTTATTAAATAGGGTATAATTTAGAGATTTTTCGTTCGATCTTTCTTTTATAATACAAATCTCTCTATTTATAAATTTATAAAATACATCTATATAAATATTCAAATACTGAAATGGTGACCTAGTCAGTAGATTTAATTAGGTAATTATTAATTAATTAATTTTCAAACTGAAAAACCTTTGAAAAGTTTGTCGTATAAATGTTGCGAATAGAGAGTGCTCTGAATAAGAGAAAATATTCTGCTTCTGATGTCCAATGCTCTTTTATCTCAATAAAATACATATTTATAAAGCTCAAACAGAAAAATATTTTTTAGTCAATTAAAATTTATTTTGAGAGAAAAAATTATTGTGCCCTCCATTGCACGTATCATAAATTTTTCAATAAAAAAAATTGATAAATAATAATCAAATTCCATAATAATTAATATAAAACAAACATATCTGTCTACATAACATTAACAATTAAACATTTGAAAATACAATCGATAATTATCTGGTTTAATTTTCAAACATTAATAACGTTCTTTATATTGGCAACAGGTGATGTAACCATTCTATCGGATACAGATATAGAGATTATTTATTTTTAAGTTTCTCCAGGATTCTCTTTAAACTTATCGGATTTTAAAATTATTTGACATATGTTATTAAATTCTATTCTTATTTTTGCTTCTCTTCTTATTCTTTATGTTACATAAAGACATATAATCATAAAGACATCTTAATTATTTGTTTTTAAAAAATTTTTCAAATCTTGCGTAATTTTTATTATAATACAACATACATAATTAACATCTTTATTATTGCATGTGACAAGAATTATTGCATGTGACAAGTTATTTGTTTTATATGTATAGAAATATAAATGCAAATTCGCAAACTAAAAGTGTAAAACAAATTAAACATAATATCTTTTTATTATTTTATTATTTTAGCGTTTGCATTGTATTTTGATACAATGTTTTGTATTATTTTATTTTGTTTTAATTATAGTAAACATCTAAAAAATCATTTAATTTTTAATTAAATTAGTTTAAAATATATATTTCTGTCACGTGACAATTGAATATCGACAGATCTGTAAAGGTGCGTATTCACTGGAAAACAGTTTGCGAATTGTATTGGTAAATTGTTTGCAAACACTACTCGATCTGTTCGCGAATAGTGCGTGTAAAAAGTTCGAGATCAGCTCTCGAACATCTGCGAAAACTGAATATGCTGTCTATATCAGTGTTCATATTGGGTTTATCCCTTTCTTTTTGATTTTATCGCTCCTAGAGTAAACTTGTAACAATTTGTTCGTAAACAGCAACCGAACAAATAAAAAATAACAACCTATTCTGAATTGTTTATTAACAATTTGCAAGCTGTTTGCAAATTGTGTTCATACCAGAAATAAAACAATTCGCGATCTGTTCGCAAATTGATCGTCAATTTCGGTGAAGACACATACCTTAATATGCAGCTATAAAATGTATACATATTAAAACATATGATAATTTATTTATATAAAGTAATGTTTTTAAATGTTATTTGTAATGTCTTTAAATGTTTTAATGTAAAACAAAAGTAGGAGTCATTTTCATTAATTTAAAAAGGCTTCATATATTAGTAAATAACATAAATTAAATATGTTAATGCAGAAAATGTATGCAGTCTAAATTTTATCTAAAGAGATTAATGTTCTATAAAATTGGATTTACAGAACGCTTTAGGAGCCATACTGCTCTTACCTTATATTTCTAAAGCATTCGACCAATTAAAATCATCGATATGCTTTATCCTTATATTAGCAGAAATAAATCGACTCACGTTTTTAAATCAGTTAAAGAGAAGACTCTTCGAAATGATTTCTTTTGCGCTTGGAGTAAAGTGCGAAGCAAATCCTATTATGATTTCTCGAGGATAATTTCGAGAGCTGGTTACTGATATTAACGATAACAAGCGGATATTAAATTCAATTTTAATATAATCACTCGCTTTGATAGAACTTCAAGATAGGCTGGCTATCGAGTCGAAGTGGCTGTCTGTTCGCAGATTGCGTGGTTTTTGTAACAGATTGAATTTGTGAAAGTTTAATAAAAATTTGTTGGCTCTCGCGGGGTACGCATTTATTTTATTTATACGCAAACAATTCTTGCGTTTGGAAGGCGATGGAAGACATAACAATAATTGTAACATGTTTTAATTTGTTCTATCGTCATGATTGGAATGGACTTGTATAGGACACTCATCTTGTAATATTTTAACTTCTAACACAATTTATTTTGTGCATATGTGTGTGTATCTACATATGTCTCTTAGACACTTTATTTTTTACATTTTTTAAAATGATTTCCGAATATATAATGATGACTATATCATAAATAATTACAAATTTTAAGTATCTTAGATCACAAAATAAGAAAAGTTATTATGTATTAAAATAAATAGATTTAATTTTTTTCGTATAAACAAGAATTAGAAAACAAAGTTCAATGGACTCATAGAAAATTCCACATAAATAAAATTTTACATACCTGTGTTAAAGTTCAATGTAAACTTACGTACAAGAGTTAGAATTAAGCAAAGTTCAATAGTCTCTTAAATCTAAGAGATCCTACACATATTTTGTATTAAAGATCAATATAGAATTGCATTAAATATAGCCAATAACAATCAAGATTAAAAATATTTATTATTAATTATATGTGTGTCACAAATCTTATATTCACCAAAAAATTTCTGTACTTTCTGAGCGTGTGCATAACTATATTAACCATATAATAAAATCATTATTTATTTTACTTTAAAGTTATTAAAATTAATAAAAATAATACAAATTTTGATTATTGTTAAATATTTTTCGCATATACAATTTTTCGGAAATACATATACTACGATTTGAATATACTTGTCACAGAGGACGCAATCAGATATCCCATTCGTGTTGTTTTCCATCCCAATTTCAGTAAAAATATTTAATTTTACGATTCTTGCGTTGGCGGTAATGACATTTGCGGCTCTCTATTCTCTGCGCTTATTATCTGCAAGTGGTTCATTATAATAGAGTGCACCGTAACTGATACGGAATGGCGGACGACATAATGATCGACACACGACTGATTTATGTAATTTGTCGTTGTTTAAAGGTATGTGAGCTGAAATCTGTCGCAATGACAAATAAGCTTATCGCATATTCAAGCGTAATGAATTATACTTCGTATCTATCATAATTTATTATAGAATTTAAAAGGAAGATATTAATGGAATGATCGAGAAGTTCATCATGTTTATACTTTCCATCTTGTCCAACTATAAAATAGACAGATATCATTTTATACATCACTGTTTTAATTTCTCGAGAATAGTTCAAACTACTTCACAATGTTTTAATGATAAAATTGATTAAAGTTAAGTCAATTGCATACTTGTTCTGCATACATTCACTAATAATTATTATTCATTATTACAGATTTACATTTATTTAAGCTGAAAAAGATTTATCAACATAATTTTACAATGCATACTTCTTTGTTTAATATTTTTATTATTCGATATTCTCTATTACTCTTTTAATACAAGGGGTTAGGTTATTCACTTGTCTTTTGGATGTAACACAGATTACAAATGATTACTGATTTCAACTGATTTCAACTGATTTCATCCGATTTCATGTGATTTCATATGACCAACTGAATTCAAATGATTTCAACAAGGGGTTATTCACTTGTCTTTTGGGTGTACCACAGATTACAAATGATTACTAATTTCAAGTAATTTCTCAACTGTTTCAACTTGATTTCAACTGATTTCATCCGATTTCATGTGATTTCATACAAACAACTGAATTCAAATAATTTCACAAGTGATTTCAACTGATTCCAAGCGATTTCCGAGTTATTTGCAATGATTTCAAACACAAGGTGTACCAGTGATTCGCTAAGTGAATAACCCCTTGTCCAAACCTTAAAAACATGAATAAGTGATTTCACAATAATTTTACAAGTGACTTCAAATGATTTCAGGTGATTTCTCAAGTGACTTCAACTGATTTCAAGTGATTTTTCAAGTGATTTCAACTGATTTCATATGACCAACTGAATTCAAATGATTTCACAAGTGATTTCAACTGATTCCAAGCGATTTCCGAGTCAATTTCAATGATTTCAAACAAGGTGTACCAGTGATTCGCTAAGTAAATAACCCCTTGTTTTAATATGTTAAATAATAAACAAAAGCAATATTGACAGTCAAAAGTTATAATAAATAGTTTTTCAATATGCAATAGATAAAACATAAGATTATTTAAAAATTATTTACAAAAATATTTACAGAAATGTAATTCAGCCAATAAATTCAAAATATTATAGCAAATTATATAATCAAATTTTAATACAATTGATTCTGAACAAATATATCTTATGCAAATGTTTGCCATTAATTGGCTAAATTAATAGTTAATAAGAATTTATACATTAAATAAACAAAATCAGATTTAAATAAAAAATTTACACCATAAAAAATAATAATTGATCTAAAGAATAACTTTTCTGAAGGTCAGAAGCGTTAGTATGATAAATCACAATAAAGTGAATAGAAATTAGTTAAAGAACAATAATTTTTTAAATTCAATCCATCTTTAATGCTATTTCCTTTCTTTCAAGTACAGATTCTTCAATCAAAGAAAATTTAGAATCGACAAAAATTAAATTATGTGTCTTTCACACATGTGTTTCTTTTATGGTTTTCTATTTTTACTTTTTCAATATACTTTAGATGTATGTTATTAAGTTTACTTTAGATGTATATTATCCTTTTACATTCAACTGTTTAAAAACTATCAATTTATTATTTTCACTTAGAATACTTTCTAATCGACAATCTAAAAATAAAACGCACATTCAATTCTGTTAATCAAATCTTTTTATGCTCTCCAACATGTCATCTTCGTGTACCTTTCTTTAAAATATAGGGATAAGTTGTTTTTTAAATAATAAATTCATGTTACTCTTATTCGTATAATTGCTATTCGAATTCGATAAATAATAGTGTATTATAACATACACTCATTTTACTGGAATGTAATTTTTGTTCTAAACTCTTCAATTCATTAGCATTTTGTAGAAGAGAAAATGAGACAGTTCTGGGGCACTATGCTCCAGTATCGGGTTAAGATCGCGTCCGCGGGAGACCCTTGTGTGTTCACGACGTGTAAATGTGGGAATTAATTGCTAGCTCGTCGCCCGAGAAGTGCTGGCCGTCGCTTTTACGATCAATTTGCCGTCCGGGTTCGGCAGTACCCAGCTCGACAGCGACTGCCACTCGGTCGTGTTTCATTAACAGGACAAGAAGCGGGGTCCTGACGGGGCACGTCGGATTTCCGGCGAGATGACGGTGGCAATGACTATTTGCGGGAACAAGGCATTTCGATTACCACAAACGGTTCTCTGGTATCTCGGTACGAGGACCTACTGTCAGCTTTACGTCAACACAAATTCGTATGTCCGCAGACGGGTGCCATACTAATTGAAATAATTGCATAATATTACATTATTGAATAATACAATGAATTGTTTTAATTATCGCACTATTGCATGATGTAATTGAACTTTTATGTGAAATATATACATATATAAATTCTTTTATAAAAAAATTACAAGTCTGATATCTTATAAGCATAAATTGAATTAAAAATCGAGTCAAATATGTAAAGCCGATGAATCTGTTTAATCCTCAAGAATGCAAATAGATGTTAAAATACGTAATAAATCCTTCCTGTTTATTATCTCATTACGATTTAATATTAAATATAAAACTTTAGAGGGAATTAATAATATATAATATATAATCTTCAAATTAGATAAATAAAATATAAAGTCATAGTATGCAACACAGAATAAAAATATGCGCTACGCGTTAAAGAAGAACATTATCTCTGAAAGAAATTGTTATTCTGAAAGCATTCAGAAAAACTGAAGTGATATCGAATATTCGTGCAAACAGAATAGCTCAATGCGTATATATCCTTGTCTTTGAATTTATTAGTTAAACTCTTAAGATCTTCAGGCACAGCAATTAAAAACTAACAAAACTTGCAAATAAACTCAATGAAGTCACTTCACTTTCTCGAGTTGCATTTCAAATTTCTAAAGATGGATGAAAATGTTTTAAAAAATTAGTGCTGACATTCCGCATGCATTATAACTTCATAGAAACACTTTGCAAGGATAGGACGCAACGACCGTAAGAGTTTAAATGTACTTAATATATACACGTGCGTGTCACGCAAATGCACTCAGAGCATCTCTTTCGCCTCTATATTATGAATATAATTTTCAGAAAAGACGCTGCTAGGAAAGCATGTCGCATGTAAAATTCTACGATGAGGACGTGGCAGGGACACGATACATTATTTAATAGATCGGTAAAGTGCAATGTGATCCTATTATCAATAGGATCCATCGCTAGTATCGTCTCCATAATCGTCCCTAAGAGAACAGCAATCGCATTTAATAGTGCTTCGACACCATAACGGCGTAATAACTTTATTGCTTGCTAGAGAAAATATCAAACATTTTATCGATATATAACTAATATTTTTTTCTTTATAATTTTAAATATACGGCCAACTTAATATATATAGATCTTTTCTTTTAATAAAAATTTTATTAAAAGTTTTTTTTTTTATTATTTTTTAATCTGCAATAGTGTTATATAAATAGTTATATTAAATAATTATATAAATATTAAGTTTTGCTAAAGTTTACTCTTAATATATAATCTAAAAAAATAAAATTTAACTTGCTGTTTACATCCTAAATTTTAATCTATGAAAAATTTATCATTTGTAGTTATATTTAGAACTACACGGTTTGACTATAAAATTTTAGAACTACCTCTGCTAAAAATAAAGAAGTCGTTATACCTTCAATATCATCATTTATTTTTCAATATACATTCCTTCTAACTCCACACAGAGCTTGATGCGCTCCTCCAGCTTGTATAAGGCGTTCTGGAAGTCCGGAACTGGAATGCTGTTTAATTGTCCTGTAAGGGTGCGGTCTCATGGACTGATGTTTTCTGCGTAACGCATATCGCGTAACCAATCATAGACGCATTTTTGTTACGCGGAATTGAATGTCCTTAGTGCACATGGTATAAAACGGCAGCGTATCGCGTTTAACCAATGATATTTTTCTGTTAAAACATTCCAATAAAAATGCTAAATCTCACAGTTGATTGGTTACGCAAGTATTTATTACGCAAATTTTGTGTCCATGTGAACGATGAGATCTGAATATCACGTAACAGAAAACGCGGAACGTCTCTGATTGGTTACGCGATATGCGTTACGCGAAAAATATCAGTCCATGGGACCGCACCCTAACGCTCCAGCGCATAACGCTGCAACCGCACTGCAAATCCAAGCATGTTATTTTAGCTAAAGCTCTTCTTATACATTTCTTGCAGTTTTAAATCATGTAATTTAACACGATTGAACGTATTAACTTTTAACTTAATACGATTAAACGCGTTAAATGACGTAACCTACACTGAGAAAAAAAGCTGTTGCTTCAATTAAAATGTTATCACGAGGTGCCAATAACATAAAGTAGTTCATTCAATTGTATTATTATTAGACCCAATGTCTGCATTTTTAAACCAATAATTCAATCATTGTTTTAATAATCCAAATATTAGGTCTATTAATAATACAATTGAATGAACTACTTATGTTTTTGGCACCCCGTGATAACACTTTAATTGAAGCAACAGCTTTTTTTCTCAGTGTACAACAGCAAGAAACATGTAAAAAGAACTTCAGTCAAATGTGTCATTTCTAGATGTTTATGCGTGTAAAAATAACACGCTTAGATTTGCAGTGCGTACGTCACTTTTTAGCATCTAAAAACGTGATTGTGCTTCATCATTCCCCCTATTCTCCTGATTTGGCTCCGGTTGACTATTTTCTTTTCCCCAAACTTAAACTAAAGTTAAAAGGAAGTCGATTTTACAATGTGAAGCAGATTCAAAGCAACGTTACAAGACAATTAAACAACATCCCAGTTTCGGACTTCTAGAATGCTTTATACAAGCTGGAGGAGTGCGCCAAGCTCTGTGTGGAGTTAGAAGGAATATATATTGAAAAATAAATGATGATATTAAAAGTATAACGACTTCTTTATTTTCAGCAGAGGTAGTCCTAAAATTTTATAGCTAGACCGTGTATGTTATATATATCAACGATAACAAATCAAATGATTCTTTAATTCTAAAATAGTAATCTTTCTGAATATAACTTAAAAAAAAAATACTTTATAAAGTAGTAATAAAAGATAGTTTGTGATTGACTTAGATTGTTATAAGAGTTATAAGCTTTCTAGGAAATTAAGAGCCATGATTATCGGTGTTGTATAAAAATTTTGAACAAAACAAACGATAATCTTTACGGTGTTTTATCGAAAAAACTTTCATATCAAACACAGATCTTATATGCGAAAGCTAGCGTGATCAAAAAGTAGCAGTGAGATTATCTACTAAAAAGCAATCTCACATTCATTTATATTGTGTGTACGGTTTTTTTTATACTATAATATACTTTATCATTATATGTTTGATTAAGATATCTACATAAATTCTGAAATTTTTAAAAGAAAGAAATTGGAATAACAGTTTATCGAAAATAGCGTTTTACAAAAGAAATTTCACGTTGAATGAAATCTGTCACGCAAACAGTAACACGAACAAAAAACGAACAACCATGAATTCTCCGTTGGAAAAGCACGTAACGTAGGAATCTTTTATTAATTCCAAAAGCTTCGGGCATTGCTATTACAGTTCACCTCGCCATTGTATCTACATATTATGCAGCAGAACTAAAAAAAAAAATAAATCGGTACGGCACATGCACTATTTCATCGGAAGAAATTCCGTGTGGGATAATATCGCACACGCAAGTGGCGTGAGCAGAAAACGGCAATGACGAGTTAAGAAAATAGTAATAGTACAGAGTGTACGTAATTTCGAATTAACAAACGTTATCAAACTAAATGTGATATAATTTTAAAAATTGTTTTTCTGTATGTATATTAATCTCTGCAGCCTTCACGAAGATCACGTTCGCTCGTTGAATCCATTCTCTATGTATTCACTGAAGATGCGTAAAAAAAAGGATAAGCAAACATTCGTTGTGCCAAGAGAATTTACCGAAGATAGATTGAATGGTAAGAGCCAATAGATTGTACAATTGTTCGTTACGCGACTAAAATGAAGCTGAAGAATAAGTGGAGAGTCAATAGCGAGAGATGAAAGAATCCATCTGGTCAGTTACTTTATTTCTCACTCGTAAATCCGACTATGAATAGCTCACGAATCTTCAATTAGCCGCCAATTTCGCCAGTGTCGAATTAAGCTTTCCATCGAATAAAACGACTGCCACGTTGAGATAAAAGGAAAAGCACGTCGCGTTATAATAGAAAATTTCACTCGCAAATGAAAGTTTGATAATAACATTCGCGTAGATTATTTTACTTCAACGCATAGAAAGAATTATTCCTTTGATCTCTTGGTCGGCTCTAATGGTTTTTTTTTTTCAAAGAAATCTGAAACTTCTGCGATTGATCAAATATTTGTAAAGAAAATGATATAACTCTTCCAACTTTCTATTTTTTAAATAAAATCAAATAATATCTGATTCATATTTAAAAAGCATGATTAAAAATGTCTTTGAAACTTATCTCGTACGTCTGTGAAATTGCATTTTATTTGTTTAACATATTTGTTTCTTAATATAAACATTACAGCATATATAGACCACTATGATCAATTATAGCACTGTTTCAAATTAAATTGTATTGACGGAATGTTCTTCTTTTTTTCTTTTTTGCTCATAAAATCAATTACTTTTATTTAAAAAATTTATGGCAGATTATTATTTTTGCTTATCAATTATCAATTATTTCTATTTAATGTAATGTTTAATATTAACCAGTTAAATAATTGAAATGTACAAAAAAGAAGAAATATTACTAAAATGTCATAATAATTGTGTTGTATCAGAGCTCTAATTTTCGACAGATTGCTGATTAGAACAAATTACATAAGTTGGTACTTCCACTCGACTGCACATATACGACATGCGATATCTCGCGCATCGGCATTCGAGCAGGCCGATAATACCTCGTTTGCGCCGGAAGAGCGCTATAACGCCTCCTGTTATTGATACTCGCGATCACGCTCGTAACAAGATAGTCGACGTTAAATACCCCGTGAAACGCAAACGAGCCGTTGCCGTTTGTCGCGTTTTAACGAGCGGCAAACTCATCTGCCACCGAAGGCGACCGTTATTTCTATCGCTCGCAGATTGAAAATGAATAGTGAATCCCGGACATTTGTATCGTTTATCCATGTCGCGTATTGGATTCTCATGACGAATCATGAAATATCGTCCATTATCGTCGAATAAAACGTACGGAAATAAAGATTTACGTTAAAATGTCGAAGAATGGCAAATTAAATAATAAAAAGATTTATTAATACTAGCAAAAGATTTATTAATAGCAAAACTCATTATCAAAGACAATGGCCGGTATTCATAGTCGAATCTTATTTCAAGACCGTCTCAAGTAATGTCTTAAGATGCTAATACGGCTCTGTGATTGGTTGATGACATCTCAAGACAATACTTAAGACGGTTTTAAATATAAGAATCGACTATGAATACCGGCCAATAACTTATTCATTGGCATTTGCGT
Organism: Aphaenogaster floridana; assembly: GCA_003063835.1. Lineage (NCBI taxonomy): Eukaryota > Metazoa > Arthropoda > Insecta > Hymenoptera > Formicidae > Aphaenogaster > Aphaenogaster floridana. The sequence goes on along the minus strand of NJRP01000137.1, from coordinate 278,166 downwards.
AACAACACTTTTATCTTTATCAAATTTTCTGTAGTTAAGTTATAAAAAACAAATATAAATATGAAAGAAAGCCCCTATCGGTCACGGCGGATCTTGGTGCCTAATAATAATTATTTTGTGAATATTCCTGCTTATGCGAACTGCGCGCCGCATATTCGTCGGTCTTGAAACACAGTCCTTACATAAAGCCGGAATAATTAATTCACATATTAAATTGATGAGCAATTTAATTTTTTATGCTCACTAGCATCTATAAAGATCCCCCCATTACCCGAAAAAATTCATGTAAGGACTGTGTTTCAAGACCGACGAATATGCGGCGCGCAGTTCGCATGAGCATGAATATTCACAAAATAATTATTATTAGGCATCAAGATCCACCGTGACCGATAGGGGCTTTCTTTCATATTTATATTTGTTTAATATCATCGGTCTTATTCTTAATATCATTTATTTATAAAAAACAATTTCTTCAAAACTTTCTTAAATAGACACTTTTTGTGTCATCTTTGGTTCACGTTGTAATAACTAATTAATAATAATTAATATTAATTATATGAAAGCTACGAAAAATTGTATTTTTATTAATTTCGAACAAATTAATTCTTCTTTTAAATGATCTTGACACTTGGAGTATTTATTCATTTTATCCTTCAAACACGTTCGAATGACGTTGGTTATACGAACAACGGATCCGTAGTTAGGTGAATATACGAAGTCAGGATCGAGATTGCGGAACAAATATTTACTCGCGTGTCCTAACACATCGCTAGTTAACCGGGGCACGTCGAAATCAACCTTAGCTTTACAGGATAGTAAAAGTCCGTTGCACGATTAATACGTTTGGCATAAGCAGTATAAACCGTGAAAGTGTGAAAAATGAAAGGCATGTGAAGGACAAAAGAAAGTGCGATATCACGATAACGACGATGGCGAATCGATAATAATCAAAAGGAATTGACTAGTCAGAAAAAGATTGTAATCTATTATTAAAGATATACACTGCAAATCCAAGCGTGTTATTTTAGCTGAAGCTCTTCTTACACATTTCTTGCCGTTTTAAATCATGTCATTTAAC
>NJRP01000137.1:259258-276988 GCA_003063835.1 Aphaenogaster floridana | reverse complement strand
AAAGCCCCTATCGGTCACGGCGGATTTTGGTGCCTAATAATAATTATTTTGTGAATATTCCTGCTCATGCGAACTGCGCGCCGCATATTCGTCGGTCTTGAAACACAGTCCTTACATGAAGCCGGAATAATTAATTCACATATTAAATTGATGAGCAATTTAATTTTTTATGCTCACTAGCATCTATAAAGATCCCCCCATTACCCGAAAAAATTCATGTAAGGACTGTGTTTCAAGACCGACGAATATGCGGCGCGCAGTTCGCATGAGCATGAATATTCACAAAATAATTATTATTAGGCACCAAGATCCACCGTGACCGATAGGGGCTTTCTTTCATATTTATATTTGTTTAATATCATCGGTCTTATTCTTAATATCATTTATTTATAAAAAACAATTTCTTCAAAACTTTCTTAAATAGACACTTTTTGTGTCATCTTTGGTTCACGTTGTAATAACTAATTAATAATAATTAATATTAATTATATGAAAGCTACGAAAAATTGTATTTTTATTAATTTCGAACAAATTAATTCTTCTTTTAAATGATCTTGACACTTGGAGTATTTATTCATTTTATCCTTCAAACACGTTCGAATGACGTTGGTTATACGAACAACGGATCCGTAGTTAGGTGAATATACGAAGTCAGGATCGAGATTGCGGAACAAATATTTACTCGCGTGTCCTAACACATCGCTAGTTAACCGGGGCACGTCGAAATCAACCTTAGCTTTACAGGATAGTAAAAGTCCGTTGCACGATTAATACGTTTGGCATAAGCAGTATAAACCGTGAAAGTGTGAAAAATGAAAGGCATGTGAAGGACAAAAGAAAGTGCGATATCACGATAACGACGATGGCGAATCGATAATAATCAAAAGGAATTGACTAGTCAGAAAAAGATTGTAATCTATTATTAAAGATATACACTGCAAATCCAAGCGTGTTATTTTAGCTGAAGCTCTTCTTACACATTTCTTGCCGTTTTAAATCATGTCATTTAACACAATTGAACGTATTATTTTTTAATTTAATACGATTAAACGTGTTAAATGACGTAATCTAAAATGGCAAGAAACATATAAAAAGAGCTTCAGTCAAATGTGTCATTTTTAGATGTTTACGCGTGTAAAAATAACACGCTTGGATTTGCAGTTGGTCATACAAGCAGGGCGAAAGTACAGAATAAATGTTTACATAAAGTATAAAGAAGTAGAGTGTAAATTACATAAATCAGATTGATCATATTCCATAATTAATAGTGTAGATTTTGTCCTTACGTTACAATTAATGCGATATTCAAAAGATCATTAACAAATTCTCAAAATTCCCACTTACGTTTTGTGATATTAAAAATTGCGATCAAATTAAAATAATTAACAACAAATACAATTGTCTCCCATTTTTTTGTAAAGTTAAAGTGTTGAGTAATATTTACGTTAAGGAAATATTTTATGTGTTAGCTTAAAATACACCACGAAAATAATAAATTGTAAAAATTTATCGTGATCGGACATAATATGCCCTTAAGGATTAACGATAACAATCGATACCTTGGAATTCGATCGTAGCTATCCCAACTGGTGAGGCAGTTGTAGCTACTGTATCTGCTGGAAGTCGTCATCGTTAACGTCTTGCTCGCTGAGGCATCTCGGACCCGCTCAGTCGCGTTATTCCACAGTGCCACCACGAACGTCCTCCATCTTTTCACTATATCAAAACTGGCGCTCATATAGTCGGACGTTCGGAAAAGTCACAGTACCTTTTTGTTCCAGCGCAATTATCTCTCTTTTCGTTCAGTATTTTCCCACCGGTTCGGTATTCATCACTACGATGAAAATTTTCCACTTGTTTCGTACCCGATCGCGAGAACCATTAGACGCGGGAGTTCGAGTGCTCCAATCGCGGTCGTGGCGACGTATGTACCCCTCTCAGCAGAGCGACGTAGTTACAGTCTCGTAACACGCACGATCGCTCGTGGCAAGGGTTAACGAACCAGAAAGAAACTTCTGGAACACGGGCGCGCCTAACCGCGTTCGGTACCTGCACGATACACGTAGAGTATTTCCACCACCCCTTTACATTCACCACCCTCTCCGCCAGGGTACATAATCCGCGAAGATATACCGGTAAAAAATACACTGCGGCATAAATAATCACAATGATCGAACCCGATAGAATCAGCAGAAAAATACGACTAAGCCATTAGAATTTGGACCATGTATTTCGCTACTTCGCTGCAGTCTAATTGGACCACCGTTTTGAATCCTTCCGTTAAAACATTAAATGTCAATTACATCCTATGCTGCACTTAAAATTATCCATCATCCTGGACGACCCGCCGTACGTGCGTATCATACGTACGTGCGTGCGCGTTGGGTGTGCGCGTATTAAAAATATTCTACGTTTTTTGGACCCGCCAACCAGCGTGCTCGTTAAGTATCTCGTAATTAGAAGGAAGGTGCGCCCGCTTGTTTACTCGTCGCACAATGTCGGGCGTCACATTTCCCTCACCTACCCTCCCGTTTCACTTCTTTCCTTTTCGCCGTTCGCTGATATTGCTTCCTTAATCGAATACACTTAAGCAAACTCTTCGGATGTCGCAATTTTGTAATTTACTTCTTCCTCGTTGCTGCGATACTAATCTTGTCCCCTTTAAAAGAAGTTCTCGTCGCTTTTCTTAAGAAGAGTTTTTCTCGCTATCTTAAAAAACAGGCTTTCTTTGCGGAACCTTTTTACTCAGACATGCTCTTTTCGCATACAAAAAATATCTGGCAAAAATCAGGCGGAGAAGGACACTCTATAACGCATCCCAAAAAAGAAAAACTTTTATCCCGCATTCGCTCTCACGAACGATAAACGATTATAACGAGAATGCCGAAAGAAGTTCATTAGCTTGGAAGGAGGGTGATGACGAAGATAATGATGTCGATTAACATCATGATGAGACCGATTCCACAAATTGCATCAATCAACAAGGACGCGTCGTTAGAAGTTTCTGCAGGATCACGGTTCACCGACGTTATTATAGCTGCTCGCTATAATCATACTGTAATCATCTAAGCAGACCGATGCCGTTTCTTGAAGTTCTCTGAATTGAAACTCGAAGATGTCAAAACTCGTTGAAGTCTCCTTGTGAAATCGCTTTGAAAAAACATTGGAAATCTCTTTGTGGAAAATTTCTTCCTCTTTGTGGTCCACCGCGTTTTTCTTTTTCTGATACCAGCTTACTGTTGTCTCGCATATTCCCGAAGGACATTCTCGAAAACAGCTCCACATCCCTCTTGCGAACCGACATTCAACATAATGTCTGGCATTGACGTTCTTCTCTCAACAATCACGTTATGTTTTCCTGGAAAACGTTGGTCCTGTTTGCAAAGTTTTACTTTCAAAGCTCCTCAATAACGTTTGTTGGTCCTTTCTTTACAGAGTTCCTCCGTGGAGGCTTCTTAGAAATACCACTCGGTCTTATTTTTAAGTTTACGATTTCGAAGCCTCTCGGGGGAGTGCTTGGTCCTATTACTTTGGGAATCGCTGCTGGTATCGCTGATAGTAAAGCGATTTGTCCCGAGTGACGTTTGCTGTCACGGACACGGTCCGACGCGGTTTTTCATGACGAGGCAGCGGGACTTTCTCTTCAGATACCACATTTTTCGAAAGCTCCGCCGCCCCTGTCGCTCGCGTCCGGTGCGGGCCGTCGTTTCACTGGAGAACAAAGCGTTGTCGCGGTACCATCGGCCCACCTTTCTCGCGTGCGCACGAGAGGTGCCGCCGGCCAGACAGGTCCTTCCCCGTAAAAGCTCCGCAAGCACAACGCGCTTCGCGTGGCCTGGCTTAGCGCCGACTAGCGGAATCAGCCTCAAGCTCACCGTCACGACGACGCGCACCCCTAGCACCGCGCAAGCTCCGCTCTTCGTCACCCTCTCCTGATTCTCCTCGACAAACTAGCCGTTCACCTCCCTCGAAGAGAAACCGATAAACAAAGAAGAATCGCAGTAGGGGAATCATATGAAAAAGTAGTAATTCGCACGATTGCAATGTCTAACATGATTTCTGATCACATCTTCTCACTACCACCTATCGATTGACATATAGATTGCGAAAGACTAGATAGATAAGACAGTTATATTTAATATATCATCGTGATTTAATGCAATTAAGACATGAGAATCTCTAAATTTATATATCTGGAGAGATATTCCTTCGTATAAATGCTTTATTCATATATTTCTTATGTGCGAGTAAATCTGCTCATTGATTATTGATAATGCGGAAACCATTAGTCTTCATTTCGTGGAAACAGAAAAGGTAACTCCCATCTATTTTGTAAAGCTATAAATAAATGAAGATAAAAAGAATGAAGAAAAGTAGTATTTTTTAAGGTGTCAGTTTAACTGATGATCGCAGTAGCGCAATCTAATAGTGAATATGGATTATTCATCCAATGGGGTGGACTTCACTAAACGTTAGCAAACATCATATTAAAACATCAAATACATTGATATATTCACTTGATCGTCGTCGTCTTTTAAAAAATAAATGAAGATATAATACCCTCAATTGTGTGTGGATTTAGTACTTGTATTTCAATAGATTCTGTAATTTTAAAATTGCGATTTTATTTCTGACATTAACGTCATAATCAAGAATAATAACATCTTTGCCAAAGCATGTCAGTCAATTAGTGAGTTTAGCCTGTTAGTATAATATCAAACCAAGACAATAGGAATTATTTAATATCCTCGCAAATGATAAATTATCCTGTTTGCCGTGATGCAGTTTAATATTGACGCATATTCACCGAACAGTTATATTAAACTGTTTTATGTTTATGCTAATACACTAAACGTAGAGTAATCTACTTTACATAAGAGTATTTTAAATATTTCCTATAACATTTTTTATAAATAAATATTGAGAAATTGTAATAACGGTGATAAGAAGAAATATGTATTATTTCAATGAGATGTGTGATGAGCAAGATAAACGTCGAATACTAGAATTTGTGATGTGTGCTATGCGCGCAATGTGTATAAGCGTAATCCATCTTTTACATGCAATCGACTAGACGCGTTTCCGCTTTTCAACGATATAAGAACCCGCAGACGGACCAATAATTTATGATTTGACCGATGATCTTTGCTTAGCGAAAGGTTTTGCCTTAAAAATATAAATATCTCATGTTTAATACAATCGTATAAAAAAATCTTTTTCGAAATATTAGAAAATAAATTCGGAGCAAATAAAATACAACAATGTTTCAAATAAATTCGGAGTAAACATATCAATGTAAATAAATACATAGTCTTTAAAAGATGTAATATAGGCCCACAAATTATTGATAATGCTGATAATGATAGTACTTAGTTTTGAAAGATTGAGAAAATGACAATTAACAATTCGTTCATCGTAAAAATCAATGCTTAAAAAATTCACTTTATAAAATAAGTTTATATTTAATAAAATTTTGTGCAAACTTTTCAGATTTTATAACACGTGATTTTGGAAAGAATATATTTAGCATTGAATAGAAGCAATATTTAATTTTCCGTTTAATATTACAAAAAATAATAGAATTTTATAGTTTATTCTTCATTACCTATATATTATCTAGTATAAATAAATATTCCATTTGTGACATGATTGATAATTTAATTATACAAGAATTACATTGAGAGAGACGCAACGTTTCTATGTGAAATATGCACACTCTAAACTTTTAAAATATCCTTCGTGATTACGAATGTTCCATATATCGTAAAAGTCTCACTAATATATGCAAACGATGCACGTAAATCGCGCAACAGATAACGAAAAAAAAATTTACGAATATCGAGCATTTGCAAAAATTCATATTTCACTGGAAAGTTGAATATATTTATCAAAACGAGTCATAAGTTATCAATGAATTACTTGATAACTGGAAATGCATAAAAGTTGATTAACGTAACAATCTAAATCTGTATACAGCCATTGAACTTCCAATTCCAGTCATAAATAATTAAATTTACAGTTCAATTATTATTTATCTATTCTTTTATTTGTGATTCTTTATTAAATCATATTATGTTAGAAGTGTTTATAAAATATCAATTATAAAAAATAAAATTAGCATAAGTAAAATATACCATTTCAATTAAAATTGTTATTAATGGCAATTTCAGTATTAAAAAATTACTTATAGTAACACTAAAAACACAATTCAAAATGTAAACTGTTTACATTTTATTTTAGATAAATATCTGTTTGCGATTTTTTTGCGAGTTATCTATAGTAATTTTCAATAATTTGGTTTGTTAAAAAATATTTGCTTATTATAATTAAATATTTAAAATCAAATTTTTTATATAAGAAGATTTTTGCTTAACGCATATAAATTTCCGTCACGGATAAAGTATGCCTGCGGTCAGCAAAAAGGTCAAACTTTATATGGTTACCGCATGCAAGATTAATTCTTGCCTCTCCGGATTCTTTGCTGGGTCACTTCAAGGTTCACACCGTATCATGTATACACACGAACATTCGAAATTCGTCGAGTAATCTAGGGAGGCCTACCGGGTCCATAGCTCTCGTACTCAGACCCAAAATTTTCCAGTGCGAATTTATGAGTGAAACCATTCTACCCGTAAGATACTGACATCGTCGATCGTAAAACATTGACGCAGCGCAAAGAAGGGATCAACATTAAGAGGGTGCTCGGCTGCGAGGTATACATAAGAAATTTCCTCGCCAAGTGTCGTGAAGAATTTTCAATACCAACCGCGAGTCGAGATCAGGTCTACTCCCAGATTTATATTGCATCGCTTTGCGTAAATTGACCAGTCCCTTAGCTTTCTATTTTCTCTTCTAGTTTTTAGTATAACAATAAAAAACGGTAAACTCGAGATATTATATAAAGATACAATTTGCACAGATTAACACGTTCTTGATAATTGGCGTAATAATAAATTTCCGTAAATTGAGAATGGTTTTATGTGCATAATGTTAACAGCTTTCGTTTGTCAACATCTAATTTATACTATATGTATTTTCCGATCATGCAGAATACATCGCATATATACCTATCAAGTAACAATTGTCAATTAATACAAATATTGCTATCTATTGTAATTCTCATTAGACACAATTAAAATTAAGTCTCCGACATAATTATAAATTATTCTAGCGTTGTATATTATTATTTGACAAAGTATGATGAAAGTATGAAATACGTATTATGTTCATAAAATAATTATTAGTTCAAACACTGCATGCTCATTTTAACGTCAAAGGTGAAACGTTACAGCAGTCACTGATACAGTGCTAATCGAAAATCGATAGGGATCGGTCTGATTACTTTGAAAGCAATAGTCGAAGTGCATTTCCTCGAAGTGAAGAGGTAGAGATTTCTTGCAACCACAAGAGTTACAAGTTTCACAGTTCGGGAATCGAATTTTCTGACGGATGACTTGTGGCTTCGTTCCTGATTACATCAATCTGTAATGTCAAATGTGCATTGCAACAGACGGCACATGCCATTGATCAAATAATGAGATAAGAAGGGCGGAAGGAGAAAATGCTACATTAATTAAAATTAAATTGCCAATCAGAGAAATGTACCTAACACAGTCGTTTAATTAAAAAAAAAACCATTATTCGTTAAACCAACTTTTTAAACTATTACACTTTGCTCAAAGATAATGTAAATTGCGCATGTTTAATCTACTAATCAATGTTTTATAATACTAATCAATATTTTTTTACAATTATAATAATTGAAACAACTAACATGAAATAATTATACAAATACTTTACGTATAAAGAATTCAATAAAAATAAAAATAAATAATACAAAAAAATAAAAATAATCCAAATTTTCATGCATTTTGATATAACTTCCGACATAAATAATTAATACTTATTAATGTTTGATTAATAAAATATCAATTGCGACTAAAGCATAAAAAACTAAAATAACTATGTTATTAGTAGTTGAGTATAAATTTTACACAATATTATTATAAAAAATTAAATAGAAACATTATAAGCATTTTTAGCCGCGTCAACCTTTGTCAAAAATGTTAAATTAGTATATTATTGATACTGGATTTACAATTACTTTGATAATTAATGTTATAGTAACTTGCTCCTTTTTATTCCTTCATATTTATTGTGAGAAAAGGAGGATTAAATATGATAGTACGATCTTAAGGTATAAATAGAATAATAAAATCTTCTCTTCGCCAGTAAACAAATAACAGAAGTAATAATATATATAATCGACACAACTGGCTAATAAAATATTTATTTTAATGTACTACGTTTCGGCCATGGGTTTTGGCTCTTTTCAAGTATAGAGTTGATAAATTTCCTTTATAACGATGACATGTGTCCAAGCAATGCCATTAGTTTGAAAAAGGAGAAATTCACAAAGTAAAATCTTTCGCATTGAAAAGCACGTCTATATCATAACTTGGTGAACGTTAAACTGATAGTTTAACTGATAGTTTAACGTTCACCAAGTTATGATATAGACGTGCTTTTCAATGCGAAAGATTTTACTTTGTGAATTTCTCCTTTTGGCGTTGCTTGGACACATGTCATCGTTATAAAGGAAATTTATCAACTCTGTACTAGAAAAGGGCCAAAACCCATGGCCAAAACGTAGTACATTAAAATAAATATTTTATTAACCAGTTGTGTCGATCATATATATTATTACTTCTCTTAAGGTATAAAGTAACATTTATTTTGTGACATTCACCTTTATATTCTCGAAAAAATAGAATTGACGATGATTGATATGGCTAGTATGAAGTTGAATGCTTTATATCCAACACCGAAATGTTGCACAGAAAAGTTCATAGTCACCATAAGAAATCCAAAAAGACCATTACATCGTACATTTCTTGCTTTCAGGACCGTCAACCGGTGAAGACGCAGAAGTTAGTGTTCTTTCGCCGGCACTATCAATCATAAGAATCCCAACACCGAAAGAGGACGACGCTTGGCTATGTCTCTTTAACACCGTAAAAAGCGCTGCGAGTTTAAATTGTCTTATTCTCTTTTTGCAGATATAAGTTATATATTGTATATACGATTTACAAAAGTTAAAGTTACTGTAAAAAAAGATATATATAATATAATGTGGCATTTTTTATACAATCAGACTAAATTGAAATAAGCATAAATTTCAAAATTATGGAATGGGGTAAAAAATTTTAAAATTGAAATAAAAATATATAAAAATGCATATATGTATTATGTTATATTGCGGTATATAGTAAAATTTAAGTTACAATCGCATTATTCTCTTTCCTATTACTTTGCGACGTAAATAATCTCAATTTTCACATTGCTTTATTGATTCATAATATAGCACTATAATATTAATATAGGAGCGTGATGTCGTAACATGTTACCATCGTAGCCACACGTTTACATTTTATTAATTCTGTTATTAATTAATACCGTGTAATTTTCGTAGTATCAAAGAGATGTCAAGAATAATAATAAAGTTGTGTATCAAGATCGACAAACTTTTGTGCCAACTTTCTTCATAATTCAAAGTTTCTGTTTATAGTTTACACGTATATAACTGCTACACATAGCACACGTGTTATGAGTTGAAGCTCAATTTTGTTCAAAGTTTTTATACGTGTTCTTTTCGCGCATCCGTAACAAATATTTTAGCCTGAAAAATAATACAAATATTAAATAATACAAGAAGTTCTAAATTTACGTAAAAAATTAGAGTTTTAAAGTTATTAATAAAATGACAAATTCATAATAAAAAGTAATCATAGAATTATAAAAGTCGCGTGAAAACCACACAGTTCTTTGCAAATTTGCTTCTAAATCAAAATTTAAAATTATAGATAACTATTTTAAACTTTCATCGTGTTTCTTTTTAAGTATTAACCAAGCAAAAAATTTACTCATTGTCAGATAAATTTTTTTCAATAAACATACAATATACATAATACTTTTCGTCTTTCTAATGATAAAATCTCGCGTATACATATCTTAATAATTTCTTTAAGTTCTGATCTGGTTGTATTTATTACTGTAAGGCAAAAGACTAATTGTAAGAAGAATATTGTCGCCACTTTCAAAGCAAGTACGACAAAACGAGTTCATTCCGCAAACAGAGAATACTCTCCGAAGTTATGTAAAACAATATACAAAGAAATCAGGACTAATTAAAAATTCATTTCTGTTGCATAAAATTTCTCAAAACAATAGAAAATAGAAAAAGTATCTAAAAATGACAAAGCAGCTAATGTCAGTCCAATACATGTGCAAGACGATGAGCGAACAAGGACAAAAATTGGTTTTCAAAAATTGCAAAAATATATTATACAATATATAATCTCTATATACTTTTCCTTAATAAGATTGAAAAAGACAAATTTTTTTTATGTATAGGTAAATTTAAAAGTTGTATAGTTATATATCAGCCTTGGGACATCAGATACAATCACCCATTTACAATGCTTCGTTGAAGATTTATCGTCAAGAGAATCAAAGAAACCGAAGAATTAAATCGGAATCATCATTCTTTTGCAGGAACAAACAGTTAAAATAAATTATATTGTGACGCGCATGTTATTTGAAAAAAATATATTCCTGACACACGTCGTATAAGAAGAGAGAGATGCAAATGCGAGAGAAGGAGCTTTCAATCGTCGCCGACAATTCTGCTGACGACAGATGTGAATGGTTTACGATTTTTCTCCTATTTGCATTTGCGTTCTTGCCCCCCTCCCCCCACCCTGCATTTTTCCTGCAACGAGATTATGACGTCGACGCAAGAATTTTACTCATGTTCTCGAAGAGGCCACCTCAAGTGACAAGGGTTGGTTACTGCAAACCTGATGCGCTTAGTAACTTAGTTCGTAAGACACCCATCACGACATCGCAGCGACAGCACTCGGAGCTTTTCAAAGCTTTCCGAACTGTTGTGAGGCGCCCCCTGAGCAGCATTTGACGTAGTTGCTTGGCAAGCTTTAAGCTCGCTTCAACATCTGACTCTCCTTTTACGCTCTATTCTTCCAGTGCGATGTAATGGACGTTTACTTTAGAATTTCCCGAAATACTAATTTGTTTGATTCTCTGCAAGAGTTTCAATTTAAAACTGTAGAGCAAATGACTTTCAAAATTGTATCCATGCAAATATCATTCTACTTTGGTTTTAAAATACAAATAATTCGAAATAAAATTTCAAATAAAAAATACAATTAGTTACTGTTAAAAATTCGTAGTATCAAATTAACTTCAATTTGAGTTATTTTTAACTATTCTATAGGTTGCCACTGTTCTTACTCAATATGTCGTTAATTTCGACACCTTGTTTTAGTTAAATTAACGACAAATATGTCATTTTGACACACATGATAGTTAAAAAAACAAAATGTTAACCATTGTTTTAGTTAAATTAACGACATATTGAGTACGAGCAGTGGCGACCCAAAGGAATTAACAGTAGTCTGTTTCAAATAATACAAATATAGATAAAATAGAAAATCCGTTCTATACATATAAAATAGATATTTCGATTACTGGACTACTAATTTTGTTATTTCTACAAATAAACGTATTTTCCAGCAATTTAATTATAACATTGACCGCTCTCGAATTTAATTATTTTTACAATAGGAGTATAATAAACAAACTGTTATGTTTAATGTAATAATGTTATAATTTAATATAATAATGTTATAACAAAGAAAATATTTATATTTAAATTAGAGAAAAAATTAGATCTCGAGAAATTGCATTTTAATTAACACCCCATATAAAAGTTCATATATAAGAAAAATATCTTCTTATATGAACTTCTTGTCCAGAAAAGCAAAGATACATTCTAAAACATATATTTCTGACACACGTCCATGCAAACTTTTGATTTTAATCCTATTCACCACAGTGTTATATTTATGAAAGGTATTCGGCATAATCGAGACTAATTGATGCGCGCAATGGAGATTATACCACAATTAAAGCGAACGGATGAGGTACGTTACATTATGAACGTGAGGAGAAAACTATATCTGTTATGTGGACGAAGAAATTAAATCACGAAGCTGTGTTGAATAATAAAATAAAATGATATATACGATATTTGTCTCTAATGAGACTAATAATACATTCTAAAGTGTATTTACCTACTTTTAAAAATACGTTTATATAACATGTGCGTGGAAAGTGCTCATTCCGCGCGTTTCTTTACAAGAAACGCGCGTAATGGGTCACTTTCCACGCACGTGTAATATAAAATAGTGTGTGTAACACGTGCGAGTTGATAATTGTAAACTCGTGCGGGTGATCGCATTCGCCTTCTCCGCGCTCGTGTCCAATTGTCAACTTCCCGCACTTGTTACACAAATAACTATTAATATCATCATAAATATGTTCATGAATATGACTCCAATATATACAGTGTAAATATATAAATTTTAATTTTACGTTAAATACATAAAACACATAAAATTGCTGATAATTAAAACCAGTCAAATCTGATACTTAACACCATAAAGTTAAATGTGCAATAAAAATATGGTCTCTAACATCTTAAATGCTGCAATGAGGTGCCCGATTTTTCGCATACATTCTGGAATTATAGTTTTATTCTTGAGGTTTATTACCACTTTGTTACGAGTGTCTGTCAATGTGCCGAGTAGTAAATTGACTTTACGAGCTTCCGAGAGTAAGAACATTTATTCCGATATCGAGCGAAAATATACGGCCAGCTTCGCTGTCTGCACCTTAACGAAACGATGCGAGCACTTCTGTTATTTCTTCCCTAAGCTTCGAGTGATCCTCACGGCATTGAAGTGGATTGAACGCCTTCGTGCTTTGAAATTGCCAAAAATCTTACCGCCAAAACTCTATTTATAACAACTTAGATATGTTAGATACGTAGATTCTACATATAAAAGACCGTATTCTACGTCGTAGAATATACAGAGTGGTTCTGAACATTTGCGACAAACTTAAATTAAGGTGTTAGATCTCGGTAAATTGAACAATTTTTGTTAAGTAACCCGTGTCCGGCGATGCCTCCTTAAGGCGCTAAGAGTCGTTTTTAGCCTTGTTGAACGCTGTTTGATTTCTGTATGGTTAGATTAGAATTTAAAAAATCATACGTTTTTAAATTTTATTTTGTGTATTTTATAACAACAAATGTTTAAAATTACGATCTACAATTTCAATACAAGCATTGCATTTACGGTGCAATGCTTGTATTGACTGACGCACCCTCTGGAAAATTTCAAGAGTATTGCGAATCACATCACATTCGTTCGTTATCCTGCGGATGAGCTCATTTTGGGCAAGAAATACACAACCGTCAACAATGTTCAACAGAGCTTAGCGCCTTAAGGAGGCGTCGCCGGACACGGGTTATTTAACAAAAATTGTTCAATTTACCGAGATCTAGCACCCCTTTAAGTTTGTCGCAAATGTCCGGAACCATCCTGTATATATATATGTATATATATATATGTATAGAGGGTCTTTTTTATTTTTACCAAATTAAATTTTAGAGAAAAAACATTTAACAAAAATTTGCAATATATATATTTTTAAGAAATATGGAAGTAGTTATTGCATCATTTCTTCAATATTAAATAGCTAGTATCGCATTAAAATTCTACTAAATGAAAACCACTCGAAACTTATAATAAAATAACAAAATTGTAATGCCTACTTTAATTCTAAAATTTTATTCGTGAAAAATTCTTTATTATACTTTATATATATATAAAGTGTAAAGTTTCTTTGCGTATAAAGTCATATGTATATATACACGACTTTAATTTTTACACGCAAAGAAACATTACACTTTTTATTTCCTAACACATTCTCACGAAACGCGACGTATTTTTTTTTCTAGCAGTAACAAGATACTTACGAGATGCAGTTATCTAGCAGTAAAGCAAATTTAAGGCTATCATTTGCTATCCCTTCGCACCATTGTCTTGACAATGTGGTCGTACGCGTTGAAGAACGATAGGCTTGAATTATGTTCATATCCGCGCTAATGCGTGTCTATGCTTTATTGAGCCGACTCCTTTCTTATCTCTGATTTGTGACTTTATTATGGACATCTCGAAGACAAAAGCGTCCTCTTCATTATTGAGGGCGATAAGTATAATACTTTGAGGGTTTGAAAATCCCCGGTGATATTCTCATGAGAAACATGTACACGGAGGTATAACGACGTGCTTTTCTATGTGGGACACACGTGGCCTCGATTATTCTTGATTACGGTAAACGTGTATGCCGGAACGCTCTGCACCCCCATTCTAAAGGGTGCTGTTCTTTTTGCGTCTTCTGCCACTCTCTAAAATAAATCATCTGTCATTACTTCATTTTACACATGAAGAAAAACGACAGATACTAATTGCTTTTGTCAATTATCTATAGTCATATTATTCGCAGCTCATTAATATTATTCGTTAAGTGATTACTTGCTCATAATACCTAGGCAACTGTACAAATTTATTTAAATAAAATAAAATAAAATATGACATAAAAATATGAAGGTATACGTATAGATTTTATCGCATTAAATGATTTTCTTAACAACAAGATTGACCAATATCGATATATCGAAACATTTAGTACAATTAAATTTAATTTAATCAGACATGATATAAGATAAAATCTCATTCATTTTTGTTTCATTCATTGCAAATTTGCCTTGTTATATTATACTTATTTTATACATCCTTTTATATAACAATAAAAAAACACCTAAACACCTCATTTTTAATTTTCTTTATTTTTTGTTTAATGCTTCTTTGAATATTTAACATGTAATTTAATAACATCTTGCGCGCGCATAATAACATGCACGAATTATTTACCCTTCTTCTCAAGAAAGTTAAACTTATTTTGCATAACAGATCAGCGTGACGGTTAAAAATTGATGAATCACATTTGTAGTACGTTTCTCATAAATATTTAAAACCAGTCACTATAGAGAAACGATAATCAAAGAAGCGTTATAACGCAAAAATTAAATGAACGTCAAAACTATTCTGCAAATGTTACACAAGACTTACAAATAACGCAATCGATAGATCGAAGTTCCCTCAAGTACATAAAAATTCATCATTTACGCGACATTTTTAGGTCAATGCCGATTGACGGATATTGATTAATCACTATACTTTCCTGTCAAGTAAATATCTTGATGTTTACAGATCTATGTCGCA
This sequence comes from Aphaenogaster floridana, assembly GCA_003063835.1. Taxonomy (NCBI): domain Eukaryota; kingdom Metazoa; phylum Arthropoda; class Insecta; order Hymenoptera; family Formicidae; genus Aphaenogaster; species Aphaenogaster floridana. The sequence continues at coordinate 261,779 of NJRP01000137.1, read as the reverse complement.
GTGAGCTGATTAACATAACGGCGAATATTATACAAACTTCTTGTAAGCTTATTTTTAATCAGAATATTATATTATCTATATTTTATTTCAATGTACACTCTACTCTTAAGAAAAATAATAATTCTAATTTTAAGTCTCTTATTAAAAATTTAAAAAAGTCCTAATATTGTTTCTCTTTTTCTAACGTAGTTATACACGATTCAGTCGTCTCACTTTGTTGTGCCATCGCACTCGTTAAACGAAGATAGTCTAACATAAATTTGCTGCCAATGTAAATGACATGGGTGAGCTTTGACAAAGGGGTGTGTTCGTGATTGGTTCTCATGGGCGCGGCAGAACACTAGCGACCATAGAGATTACCTATTCTCTCTTTGCTTCTTCTAAACCTCTCGAACCGCCTCGTTACTAAACTCCTGCAGCATTACTAAATCCTTTACCATGTTGCGAATTCCGCATGAATCGCTCGCCGAAGAGCTGATAAAAGGCTTTGTTGTGTAAAGCATAAAGTAACATGCACATTGCATGTTACTGTATGCTTAATTAGAAGAAATTCTTGTAATTTTTTAAAATGGGCTTGGAGTAACTTAATTAATTTTGAAATAATATTATTTGAAAAAATTAAATCAATATCTTACGAGTTAAAAATTATTAGAATGTCTTAAAGTAACAATAAGAATTATATAAAGAATTGTATGAGAAAAATGATAAAGTATGCTCTGCTTTTATCAAACTGTTTATATTATCAATGTTAAATAATTAAATGCCAATATCAAAGCATTCGATAAATAATAAATATTAAATGATCCTATAATTTAATCCAATTGCTTTATTATTTTTAGTAAATTTATTTATTTTAAAGTAAATTTGATAAGTTAGGAAGTCAATAGCTGTGTCACTTTCGTGTAACTATCTCCAATTTACGAGACGGGTAATAGTGACGATCTTACGATAAAATCAAAAGTTTTGCGGGTTGGGCGAGAGCATAGTCGGTGTAGCCAAGCGTAATCCAATTCTTTCTACCATCATTTTCCATCTTCTCGTCTTCCAACTAGTCAACCGCGACTCTCTGGGTTTACCTCTAGAAATTTCGTCAACTAAGCGAGTTCTTTCGCTCGTTGGAAACAAGAAATCGCGGCTAATCCCGAGGGGATTGCGTCCACGGGCACTCTCAGGAGCCAAACGTAATTAAACAAATTAAAAGTTCGACTTCTATACAGCTCAGAGTTCCATGAGGGAGCAATACCACCCTGTCACTGTAGCTTCCGTTCACCCTCACTGAATAAAGCAAAATAGAGAGAACTAATAGCTTTACGATCCGCAAAGTGTATTTATCGCGACTTTAGTTTATACCGCAAATGGTTTTATTTACCCGATTATCGTTTCAAAAAATATTGTTCGCAAGTAAAACAAGTGTATATTGTAGCAACACAAAATAAAAATTGATTACATTATCGATTAAAACGCGATCTTCATAACAAATATGTTAGATCTTAAATAAATTATAAAATTAGATAATTAAAATAGTTTATTTTTAATTAATTTTTAATTTATGAAGTCGCTGACTAATCATGATTTATTAAAGCTACTCGATTCTTTTGTATAGTTTTATCAATAATCGTGTCGCAATTCATTTAGTATTGAAAAGAATATTATTTAAAATTCCAATTTATATATGTACAATCGATTTGTACATAAAAAAGTAAAGAGAGTAAAAAAACATTCTTGATAATAAATTCATTATCATACTGATACATTATCTTTTATTGCGCATTTTCCTGCTCATTTTTTTAACAAGGAATTGCACGAAAATAACGATAAGTTTCTATTGACAATTTAATAAGACTTACATTTATCCTACGATTCTTTTATTTATACAAGTTTTGCGTTTTTTTCCTGACTAGTCTCATCTCTTGACCTTTGACCCTTCTGTAGGAAGTGGAACGTTCTACCGCTATCTTGATGCTTTACGACTTTCATTTCACGCGAAGATCAGGATGAGAATTACATTTGGATCGTAAAGGTACTAGATAAGATTTCGCGAGCTGACATCTTTAAATTGCGTGAATCGTTTTATCAAGTTGATTCTTGAAATGTAAGACGTTGTTCCATACTGGAAGAGCAAAACACAAAACTGCAGACGAAGTCTTAACAAATCCGTTAAGCGGATTAGAATATGAAACTTCACGACTGTATTTGGTAAAACTGCAGAATTAGGGCCTATACGAGAAATCAATTGAGAGGTGGTACATTTTATGTATTTTTACCTCCTGAATCCAAAAATGTTGATAGAATTTGGGGGTCGCTTGTATTTTCTAAGATATCATCATGAAAATAAGAAGAAAACACTGTAATATTAAGGGCGACCTCACCGATTTCAATGATCTTGATATATGTTGTCAAGGATATAATTCTAAGTAACTTTTTCTTATAACTTAATCGTCGCTCGTTGCTTATTAAAAAGTTATTAACAAAAAAAGTTTGAAAAATCTAGCAGTTATTTTAAGTATTGAAAAGCAATAAA
>NJRP01000137.1:210570-259117 GCA_003063835.1 Aphaenogaster floridana | reverse complement strand
TACACGTGTACTGTCTGTACACACACTGTATGCTCTGCTTTACCGAAAGACGACTTTTCACGCGGGGGCTCCACTTTTTTCGGTAAAGCAGAGCATACAGTGTGTGTATAGACAGTACACATGTAGGCGGGGGTGGGTGGGGGTGGATTTAGGTTTCTACACGTGTAGCAACATTTACCATTTTTTCTCATTTTCATGACAATATCTTAGAAAATACAAGCGACCCCCAAATTCTATCAACATTTTTGGATTCAGGGGGTAAAAATACATAAAGTGTACCACCTCTCAATTGATTTCTCGTATAGGCCCTAATTCTGCAGTTTTACTCTGTATTTAAATGATAAGAGAGACTGCAATCAATTGTAGCTTTTATAACTGATTATGTATATTGAACACATTTCGCATTAGAGATATTATCTGAATACCCTTTATAATTTAAAGTTCCAACATAAGATGTACGTTAAATAATCATTTTAAAATCTTCATTATTTCTAAGATTAATAATTCCTTTTTTCTTAAAAAAGTTATTAAAACATATTATTTATTAGCTAGAATAATCTAAATTACACATAAATATCTTTGAAAGCATAATTATATTTACAAAAGCATAATTACACTTAGATATTAAAAAATTACACATACATATTATATATATATATATATATTAAACTACATATTTAAGAGTTAATAAATTAAGAATTAATAAACTAAGAATTCTAAGTTATATTATATAAATCACAAGCTATATAATTGTCCAAAGAATATCAATGGAAAGGAAGCGGCCACATAGGACAAAGGAAGTTTCGAGGCAGAAGCGTGCAAGTGAGAAGTTTACCTCGGTATCTGGAGAGCGATTTCGTCAAGCGAGTCACTAGGTTGTAGAGGGGCCCGTTCAAAGAGCCTGCTCGGGCCCCGATGAATCCGGTTGCAGCATTGCATAGATCCAGCCGTCGGTTGGGACTGGTCCGTGTGGTTGGTCCCAAGTTGACCGCCCTGGCTGCCTCTGCCACGTTTCTGTCGCTTCTTGCGTACCTCCTCCGCCTGACGGCGCAGGTTGTGCAGTCGGAAGAAGTACATCGACATGTCTGCGCTCAGCACGCAAGTACTCGCGATCAAACGACTGCTTGTTTGTTCGGTTTTACGAAGTATTTTAAACGAGACAAAAGAAACACAATTTTGTCGCAGAATGTTTGTTACTTCTTTGATGTCAAACATTGTTACGCTAATGGTGTCGATTGATATCACAAAGTGTTCACTAAAAATCTCTACTTCTTATTTTTAAATCTAGAAGAGAAATTACATTTAAAAAAAAAATAATAATTCACACATAGTTTCTGCAACTATACATAAAACATTTCTTATCAACAAAATCATTTGTGTTCAATAAAACTGACTTTCTGAATTTTGTCAAAAATTCTTCAATTAGAACAAGACGTTATATGAAAAGATAAAATAGTAAAATGTTGCGAAATTGTAAGTCAAAACGGTTTGCAATCTAGAAAACCGTAGATTACGTCATTTTTACGTCACTTCTCAGACACATAATATAACGCCTGACACATTTCATAACCTCGCTTCAGAGAAATAAAGCGGCTGCGTTGATGAAAAGTCATTCACATGGATGTAAATTTCAAGATTCGTCCGCTTGAATTTGTTCGCTACTTATGTGAAAATATCAACATGGCTGCCCATGGTTATGTTAGTTCTTAATCCTTCAGTTCTTGATACCAGTTTCGTAAATTTTACATAAATGTTTAAAGAGTTGCAAATATTTAAAACATAGATTTAAAAGACCCGCAGCTAATATTAGGAATGTGAAAAAATTGATAAAACTTATATATTTGAAAAATATGTAACAGAATTTATAAAAAATTTTTTTTCTATTTAATAAAAATGTCACGTGACTCTCTTTTTCTTTTTTCTTTGTTTAAAATACTTCGTAAAACTAAAAACTAAAATTAAACATTAATAATTATAGAAATTATGTTAAAATATTTATGGACTTTATTCACACTATAACAATTAATTGCTACACAATACTTGCAACAGCATTTTCTCCTTTCCAAGCACAGATTTCAAAATAGCGCTATCAGGATAAATTTATCGGGTAAATAATTTCATCTTTTTTCTTTTATCCTTTTGATTAAAGTTTATTAAATAAATTTGAGTCCATATTTTTAGAACATTTTTTGTAAATCTACATTTAATAAAAATCTATGCTTGAAATAAACAAATAGTAAAAGATAAAATACTTATGTTAAGTTATCATTTTTTTGTAATCCATCTAATAAAATAATTATGTACTTTTTAAATCATATATTTATTTTAACATAATCATGTTGCGTAGGTATTTAGAACATTTGTGGAAGTTTGTTTTATTACCATTAGGATGTTTAAGGATCATGTAATTGATAACTCATAATCATTAAATTTTTGGATTTAGAAAAAATTCTGTTTCGTTTAAAAACATGCCTGATTGTGCAATTATTATGTTTCCACACTATCTTTGCACATAAAATACTTTTCCGAAACATAAGTATTTAAAAAATGAGCGAAAAATCAAGAAATATATCATAAATATTCCGCAACATAAACCATTCATGCAAAACATATATGCAAATATATTACTAATCGATTATTCAAAAATATGTTTTATATTCCAATAAAAACAGTCACGATTTTCCGTATGCAACGTTTCAACATGGATTTAGCCTTAAATATTTGGATCCAAAGCATTTAACGCTCATGCATTTTCAATAATTCATAATTTAGGCAACATTGATAAACTTACTGGGCAGTTCATTCATTAACGTCTGTTTAAACTTTAAACGGACAATTAAACTTATTTTATCGTCATTGACATAAAAATACATGTATATTTATCACAATCAAATTCAAAACGTGTAACGACATCATGCAAATAAAGGATATTTCCATGCGCATTCAATGCTGCAACCACGGTTCATTCAAATTCTGTGCTCGGAATTGAATATTCATTTATATATTTTGTTTCTTTTCATCGTAGGATATGTTAAAGAAATTGGTTATATTTATTTTTTTATAATTATAAAATTATAATTATAATTATATCTAATTATCTCAATTAGACTGTTTGATAATTAAAGAATTGCATAAGTAAGTAGTTCCGTTTATTGATTATAACAGTAACCAGAAATTTTAATTTTCCTAATTCTCCAGTAAATAATTAACATGTAATAAATTGTAAGATGACTTTAACTGGCAAGAGATGGTATTCTATTTATCATCGGTTGTTACGATAAATATTATAACATGCCTCGGTGGTCGAACTGGCTACGACGCCCGCACGGAGTATAGGGAGGTCCAGGTTCAAATCCTGGCTGAGGTAATATTTTTCGCAACAAATTCTTTAATAGTTTTCGTGTTGGGAGGGGGTTTGGGGGAGGAGGAGAATCTTATAGATGCTTTAGCATTATTATTATTAAATTTATTACTCGTAGAGGACCACAATCCGTATGGTTGATACGTAGTGATAAATAGAATACCATCTCTTGCCAGTTAAAGTCCTCTTACAATTTATTACATGTTGATAATAAGAGTAGTAGCTTCAAAAAGAGATATATATTTCATTTAGTTTATTTTATTACACAGGGTGTCTGAGACTACCCGTACACCCCTTAAAATGAAGGGAAATGGTTTTTATTAAAAATCTTGAAAATTTTGATAAGTAAATCGGGTACGCTCTATCAAATGGTAATATTTTCATCTTTCGGTACCGATCGGAAATGAGCTATATGGATCGGAAGTCGAATTTTTTAAATGGAACATGGAACTTTTTATTGCAGATTCGGATTACACTCAAAAAAATAAGAAACTTTTATCTCAAACATTTTTTCTGAAAATGTCTATTGATCTTGAAATGATCTTGAAAGTGTGACGAGAGAAAAAATGAACTTTAATTGCGTTTCTGGGTGAAAGTTCATTTTTTCGTCACACTTTCAAGATCATTTCAAGATCAATGGAGACATTTTCAGAAAAAATGTTTGAGACAAAAATTTCTTATTTTTTTTAGTGTAATCCGAATCTGCAATAAAAAGTACCATGTTCCATTTTAAAAATTTAACTTCCGATCCATATAGCTCATTTCCGGTCAGTACCGGAAGATGAAAATATTACCATTCGATACAGCGCACCAAATTTACTTATCAAAATTATTAAGATTTTTTAAACCATTTCCCTTCATTTTAAAAAGGATGTACGGGTGGTCTCAGACACTTTGTATACAATATATATATATATATATATATATATATATATATATATATTTATTTATTTATTATAAAAAATAATCTAAATAAGATATCTATATTTATATATAATCACAATAATTATTTGTCATATATACATAATACAAATAATTATTAACAAAAATTATAATTATATATAATTAGATTATACTATACGTTTAATAAAACATTTTTTCATTGCAACTTTAAATCTTTAAATCTACTGAAATATTAATTACTTACTGTAAATATTAACTTAATTTCATACTGTATTTTATAATTCCCCTCCAGGATTGGAGGTTAAGGCAGGGGGCTTGCAACCTACTATTTGTAAAAAAGGAAAATCGCAAAAAATTCCTACAATGTTGTAGGCATCGGACAGCGGCGAAAGACGCTATAAAACCGAAATTATATATATTTTTTATATAATTCCAAATAAAAATTAAAAATATAAAAACTTTATTGTTATAGTTAACATAACTTAAATAGATACGATCAAAATAGATAGATGTCACACACAGAATAAATGCGATATAGTTTATTCTCTTTGCAATAACAATATATATACAAATAATAATATGCGTCTCACAAAATAAAAGTTAACTAGCTTATTTTGGCAGTGACATAAAAAAAATGTAATAATAGCTCTGTCGAAAATCTCACTATTTTAGGATCTCATTATTAGTACACCAATTTGCGAAATTACAGTTGAATAATACAATCAACATGAGAAAATTGAGTTAAATAGCATTTTTATATAGAAGAAATCTTGCATGTTTGACATGAACAATTATTGGGGTCTCAAATTTTATTAAAAAGATGCCATTGGAAAATTACGATTTTTTTACTGCTCTTTTGTATTAGTTAAAAAATAAAATTATTGTTATTAAAAATTTCATATGTATAAAATCTTTTGATAGAGAAAAAAACTATTTACAAGAAATATGTAGTAAGTATATTATTAAGTCTATATGATATATATTATATTTTCGCATACTTTAATAAAGATTTCATACTTTTTTAAAAGATTTTTCAATAGCGGTCATCGTAAAACTTGCGTAGCACAGTAGCTTCGCGAAAGCAAAAGATGGCATTCGGGGCTACGTCTATCATACTGAAGAAAGAAAGTAATGAGGTAACCCTACCGCCTAGTAATATCGTAATTCACATCCGCAAGCATCTTCATCTTGACCCGCGCGAGGGTAAAAATGTTGTATAGAGCCCCGTTCTTCGTCTCCGCAGCAAACAGTTGCTTTATGAGCGCCGATCTTTCACGCTTTTCACGAAAATGGTTCATACTATTTAAGTTGGAGTCAGATCAATTTAAAATTCAATCATAAATCACAAATTATCTCGATAAATAAGTCAAAGATGATAGCTTTGCTTCTCAATCTTAGAATAAAAATAACTTTAAATGATTTAAATTCCTTTTTCCAGGCAATTGTTTAGTTTATGAACGCACAATAAAGTAAGATCAATTTTTTAGCACTTTTTTAAATATAAAGGAGAAGGTGGTGATATGGAACCCCACTTTGTTTTCTAACGATTTCTTGTAAATTATAAGCTCAATCTTTTTTTTCTTGGTATGCTTAGGCTGCGTTCCGTTTCACGCATATGCGCGCATTTATCTATAGTTCATGTCACGTAATCTGTAAAAAAATGCGCGCATATGCGTGAAACGGAACGCAGCCTTAGATTCTTTACTCTATTGGTAACCCATTTCTAACGTCCAATTAATGATTCTCCACTTACAAAAAAAGCTGCTTAAAGATTATCGCAAAGTGAGCAATTGGGTGGTATGTTGTAATGTGCTAGTAATATGGACCCCCTAAACATCGTCATCTTGAACAACAATAGTGGCTACAGCAAAACGCAAAAAACTAAATATTCTAAAATACGCGGAAAAGTTAGGTTATACTATATACATAACGTGTTTGACTTTGAATGCTGTCTTTTATTCGTGAATACTTAGAAATAAACGAAGTTTTACATACCTTGCAAACTATTGGAAAAAGAAATACATTTATTATTCCGTCGCCAAGAAAAACTAATGACTGTAACGCTGTATACGGCTCAATAAGGGCAACCTAAGTACAAGTTTTAACTGTCACTCATAGAGTGCAACTAAATCGTATTAAGATATTGGAGGGTTCCATAAAATCTGCGGGTTCCATATTACCACCTTCTCCTGTATTGCTAAACAACAGTAAATGATAAAATCAATAACGGAAGTGCTCTCTTAACCATCATCAAAAACAGATTGCAAATTAGGTCAACTGTCAGCTGACAATATGAAATCCAATTAATATTTCCCATTTATGTTTTACGTGTGAACACAAAAGAACTTTATGTTGATCATTGCGATATCTTTTCATGTGACATATATAGTCCCATAATTCACAAATTTATAGTACAACTCACGCTTCCAATAGACTCTTATTAAACGGAGATCTAAATTTGATAAGGACCGAAGATTCAGGAGACTACTAACGAGCCAATAAGGTTTCGATTTGTCGTCCATCTATATGCACAACTCCAGCAAGCGGCGGAGCGCAAATTCTCTAAATTGGATTAAGTCATTTCTATTTGCCATACCAATCATCGTTTCATTCGTACGTGTACACGTGACCTCGTTTTTCAAGCACTATAGAATATGCGTGCAGAAAATATTGATACTTGTTTACATTTGAAAATAACAGTCGATCACTCATCGGTCCTCGTTTTCCTGATTTTATGTATTTATCGAGGCTTTCTTACGAAATATTCCAAGCAGAAGGCATCACGTGTCGAAATAATCGAGATGTGGATGTTACACAGCGCACTGCAAGAAGGGGCAACTTGGTGTAAACAGAAAGCGCTACTGCACTTTGAGGTTAATCAGAAAAGACATATTTCACTTAAAGCATAAATATTTAAAAACGACAACCCGGCGCGGCATCGTTGTTTGTGTTTGATAAATAAACGATAGTGTTCTCCGATGTTTGGATAGTCATGAAGATAAATGAGATAATATGAGTAATCAAAATCAGCAGCTATTTATAGAAAATATATAATTGCACAATTATTTCCTATAATAGTTAAAGAATAGTAAATTATATATTGAAATAAATAAAACTCTATATCATATCGAGTTCTTGATTTTAAAAATCTCTTTCAATCGTTACGAAGGAGAATGTTTCATATTCGTCATATCTCCCTTTAATTACGGGTCTTTTGATCAATTTGTCAATTTTTTCATAGAATGTGTGTGTAAAAATATTAATATTTTTACGTTGCAAAAATAAACAAATTCATAATTAATATCTAATTAATTCATTAGGTTAATAAATAAAGGCTTCAAAAGCAATCAACAATTTGTGTACAAAATAAATATTTTCTTCTCAAAAATACATCGTTAATTATAAATAAACTGTAATTATAACCATTAAAATTTTAATTTGCATCTTAATGACTGACATCCGTTTAACTAAAGAGGAAAGTAGTAATAATATACGTGTGATTTCTAAGCTGTTAAAATCATTAATTGTTAAATAAAAATTTTAATAAAATAAAATTATACGAAATAAAGATTTTATCAATGCATAGTTTGTTCGACAAAATAATGGCAATAATTAAGAATATCATAATGACATGTGTAAGATTCGCTGAACGAGAAAAATCCAACATTATTTGAATTTCTCTAATTCCGACTATTCGTTCAGAGAGAAATGAATAAAATTTGAAGATACGTGAAAGAGTATGCGCATTTTAAAGATTCATTTCTACTCTTACGCCAGTTAAGGTGCGACGGGAAGGCATCGAATACCTAGTAAACTTCTCTTCGCAGACGCCAAAGATAGCCGTCGGCAATCAGTGCGCAGCTTCCTTCAGTATTATGCAAGTTTAATTAAATTGCCTTTGGATTGCCATCGGTCATTCCCTTACCTAAGGACGGTGTGAGCAATATCCTTTCTAAGACGCTATAAAATGCGTAAATATACAAACATAAATTAAATGAGGTAGTGAATATACGTAAAAACAAATTAATTCTATTTGTTTATTTAATAAAAAATAATAGTTTTTATAGATTTTTTTCATAATCATACTTGTGAATAGAATGTGTTTCATAAATCAAGTCTTTTCAATTTAAGTTATTTACTCTTAAATTATAAAATATTTCGCGCTTTTTTTTATTTGTGTCTAGAATATAATCTTTGCAGCCTAGGTTTATATATATATATAAGTTATCTTCAGCATTTCATATAATAAATTATATGATAATGTGCTACAATTTATTAAATATAAATTAATGGCATTGTATCGCCATATTCGAGTTTTACAATAGAAAATCTTTCAGGAAACATAACTAACGTTTGTTCTAGGTCTATTCCGAGATTTATTGGACGATGGCAGGATGGTCTCTGGAGAGCACTGACCAAGATACAGTACCGCGAGTGTCAGGAGACCACTGACACTCCTGATCTACAATGCTCTTGTAAATAGCTTGGCGAATGTCAAGTTGTTCTTCATAAAGTTATTTTCGGAATTGCTTAAAACAAAATAAATGTCAACGATATTGTCTCGGACACATATAAGCGTATAAATAGTTATTGCTCTAAATGCAATTACACTTGAAGCATGAAAACAGAGAGAATGTAATATAATTTAAAAACAATAACAATGTTTTTTTAGAAAATTAATTAAGAAGAATACTAACATTGAAAAAAATAAAGTTTTACAGAATTACTTTATTATAAAAATTTAGTATGTAACCAATTATATGTGTATATTTTTGAATGTCAATTAAACTAAATAAACAATTAGGCAAAGCAATATATGTTAAAAGACATCATTTATAGTATAATAATTTAAGTATTATATATTATTTAATTATTACACAACATCATAATAATTAAGAAGTCTATTGTATATATTAAATAATATGTAGTAACTCATTGTCAAACAGCACACAACATCCATTGAACATCCAAATCTGGTTTTTATTCAGTACAAACCATGGACTTAAATGTTTGGAAAATGGATATAAATGTTTTAAAAACGTACATTATTGGACGTATTAAATATATTATATTTGGATGTTTTAAAAATGTCCATGTTACATATTTATACCCTTAAAAGTTCTCGTTGTAGAATAGTTATGAAATATCTGATGACGTTTAATAGAAACTCTTTAATCACAGTTTGATCTAACAATAAGTAAATAAAAACGGCAGATAAAAAAATAACATAAAAATAAATATTTGCTTTTTTAACGACAAACGCGATATCAATAACTATTCCTATCTATTGAGTCCACCAAACTTTCGCGCCATATGCACGCGCCAGCGACGTGTTTAGATATCTCTTCCAACTGTTTCTGTTAGACGAAAATTGGTGAAGGAGCACAAAGAAGGAAGAAGCAAAAACTTGAGTTATAAATTTGTGCAATTTTGTTCCCTGTCTATTGTGAAAGAGTGTCTTATTTATTATCGTGTGCCTTTGGCTTAATTTTAACCGCTTCTACCTCATATTAGTCATATATTTCGTTTCAAGAACCTGGTGCCAGCCTTAACCTAAATAGATTAGTCATATTAGACATCAAACCTTCCAATTAGTTTTCACAGGCTGCAACCACCATGAATCGCTATAAGTGGGATTTATTTTGCTTCGAAAAATTAACGGGAAATAAAAAGTTATTAACAATGTTATAAACAAAAAACGCGATTTTTTTTATTTTTTCTCAAATATTTGGGAAACTAAGCAAGATAGGGTAACAAACTATACGTACCTTTTTTGTAGACCGTAAAATTATCTACAATAATGATCCAAACAACATTTATCGTCAAGTCAGTCGTTTAGCTTGCACGTGCCGTCAAACTCCGAAACTCGGATCCCGAAAACCCTTGTTCCGTCATTTTTTTCATGTTGTGCCGGTGATTTTTTCCGTCATTTAAAATGGAATTAAAAATCCCGAAAAAATCATACATCATCTGAGAAAAATCTTGAAAAAATCAAAAATCATCTGAAAACTACAAAGAATACTTTTCATGGCGATTTTTAGACCTTTTTTATTTATTTTGTAGCTATGTAAGCAAAAAAATTGGCCTTTTTGGAATAGTCTTAGTTTTTTTGCTGTTTTTAGGTCTTAAAATGTATTTGAGACGAATCTTATCATATGCATCTTATTGGGGATGAAATTTGCAACAAAAAAGGATGCATTTTTTTCGTACGACGAACGCTGATTTTTTTATTGACGCTCGAAGTTATACGATTGCGCACAGGTTGGACAACGCTTGTTTTACACGGAAATAATTATTTTCCATTAAAATACATGTGATTTTTTGCATGATTATTGATCCATAAATTATTGCAAAACCGTTTTCAACATATTCTCTCATTTTTACTTATTTGTTAACAAATTGTTTATTTCAAAATTGTTATAAACAATTACAAAAACATAATGTTATATTCGTTGTATTCGTCGTCTTAAGGGGAAAACATATCAACTCGAAAAATGTTTTTAAAAAATTTATTCATACATACATAAAGATGTACTATCTGTATGTATGAATTTTATAAATGATATGAATAAATTTTTTAAAAACATTTTTCGAGTTGATATGTTTTCCCTTGAGACGACGAGTAGGGGAGACCGGTGTCAATTGTAACAGATGTCAAATGTAACAGAGCTGATTTTAGCGCCACCTTTCGTAAAAATGAGGAACAGCCTTGATTAAGTAATAAATAACGGTCTCTTGTTTTACCGTCCCGAATTTGATTATCGTAATGTGTTTGTTGTCGACGTTATCCCCAGATTTGTGAATATTGCAACCAAAAGTAAGTATTTCCTCACAAATGTTTTTTGGTGTACAACGTAGGTTACTGCCCACACAGCACACGATATTGCGATGTCCACTAGATATCCGAGGGATCGCAATATGTCCAATTATATATCTCAATAACCGTAGGATCTCCATGGGATCGCATTATGTCCACTTAGATATCCGGATCACTCTGGGATATCCTCAGGATAAAGTGTGCTGTGTGGGTGTATTTATTCAAAATCCGATAACAGCCCATCATTGCATGTTGACTTAGCTATCATCTTATTGTGTAGGTTAGATTTTTTAGATTAGAAAACATGTAAGAAAATAACAGGATAATTTCAGAAATTGCATGTAGGTGTCGATTATAACACAAAAACGGTGTCGTTTGTAACATGTTACAATTGACACCTACACATTTACTTCGTAGGTTTCAATAGTTAGTTTTCGATAATTATTTTAGCTACCGGGTGAAAAATGGTGAAACCAAGACCAAGAAAAACCGAAAGAGGAATAATCCCCCAAACAATTTATGACGAGGCAGTAAAAAAGTTATCGATACTAAAATGTCAATCTGAAAAGTTGCACAGAAATACGGAATGTGCCACGTTACCCTTAACCGTTTCGTAAACGCATTACGTGAGAAAAAAGTATTCCAAGCAGGGTACAATCCTCAATCGAGTATTTAATGAAGAACAGGAAAAACAACTTGCCCAGTACTACAAAACTTCAGTCGACCTATATTTTGGACTAATTAGCACGAAACATCTGCGAAAACTGTCTTTCCAGTTTGCCAGCCAAAATAAATTAAAATATCCCGAAAAATGGAATGAAACCGAGCTTGCTAGTGTAGACTGGCTTACAGCCTTTTTAAGACGGAATCCAGAACTCTCTTTACGCACACCACAGCCTACAAGTCTTTCCCGAGCTATGAATTTCAATAAAATAAATGTAAATAAATTTTTCGATAATTTATCTACAGTCATGGATCGATTTCACTTCGAACCTCAGAATATATACAATATTGATGAGACTGGAATAACGTCCGTTATTTATAATATATGTTGTTTGTTACAATTGACACCAAAGCCCTGTTACAAATGACACCAAAGAGGTGTCAATAGTAACACGTGTCGCGCCGTGTTAAATATGGCATGTACTCCGAGACGGTCCCCAAAAAGCAAATTATAAAAATGAGATAACTGGCACCAAACTTCACGTGTTCTCCCAAAAAATTGCTAAACACAAATTGCGAACGGTTTACTAAAAAAAAATGCTATTGAATTTTCGTTACAATCGACATCGGTCTCCTCTACAACGAATATAACATTATGTTTTTGTAATTGTTTATAACAATTTTGAAATAAACAATTTGTTAACAAATAAGTAAAAATGAGAGAATGTGTTGAAAACGGCTTTGCAATAATTTATGGATCAATAATAATGCGAAAAATCACGTTTATTTTAATGGAAAATAATTATTTCTGTGTAAAACAAGCATTGTCCAACCTGTGCACAATCGTATAACTTCGAGCGTCAATAAAAAAATCAGCGTTCGTCGTACGAAAAAATGCAAGGGGCCTTTTTTGCAAATTTCGTCCCCAACAAGATGCATATGATAATCGTCTCAAATACATTTTAAGACCTAAAAACAGCAAAAAATTAAGACTATTTCAAAAAGACCAATTTTTTTGCTTATATAGCTACAAAATAAATAAAAAAAGGTCTAAAAATCACCATAAAAAGTATTCTTTGTAGTTCTCAGATGATGTATGATTTTTTGGGGATTTTTAATTCCATTTTAAATGACGGAAAAAAATCACCGGCGCAACATGAAAAAAACGACGGAATCGAGGGTTTTCGGGATCCGAGTTTCGGAGTTTGACGGCGCGTGCAAGCTAAACGACTGACTTGACGATAAATGTTGTTCGGATCATTATTGTAGATAATTTTACGGTCTACAAAAAAGGTACGTATAGTTTGTTACTCTATCCTGCTTAGTTTTCCAGATACTTGAAAAAAAACAAAAAAAGTCGCGTTTTTTGTTTATAACTTTTGTTAATAACTTTTTATTCCCCGGTTAATTTTGCGAAGCAAAATAAATCCCACTTATAGCGATTCATGGTGGTTGCAGGGAGTAATTGGAAGGTTAACCCCCTAAGTTAGTCTAATATGACTGACCTAAAAAAAGGAGAATTAAAACAGCTACCCTACTCATCAAGCAATTGAATGTAATTAATTGGATCCAAAAATAAGAATCCAAATCACATTCAATTGCTTGGCGAGCAGACTATCTGCCTTTGTCTGCCTGAATTCGCTCAATGTTTTAAATAGGTCCAATTTTTAGTCTGTTGTATCTTTAAAATGGATGTTTTTAGGATATCCAAAAGAGTAACACTGTACGTCTTTACAAACATCCTAAAGATGTCCGATGTCTCTAATCCGGATGTTTAAAGTACGTACGAAACGTCCGGATGTTTAAAGTACGTACGAAACGTCCAATATATACATTCTTAATACGTTTTTAAAACATCACTGTGCTGTCTGGGAAGATTAATAACAACGCTCACATAAACAAATTATCTAAAGAAACAGTTTAAAATTATAATACAAGCAGTAATAAACTGTAAAATTTTATCAAATGTCTTATTCCGCCTTTTCTTGTCTGTCTTTCTCTTTTTCTTTCTCTCTTTCTCGTTTTCTATAGTACGTGTAACCCACGCAACCTGCGCTAAATTCTAACGATAAATCTTGAAGGAAAGGCAAATAGTCGAAATTGCTGGTATCCACGTCGACTGTGAATAAATCCTCTGAAATTAACTTGTAGGTGCTTTCTGCCAGTCTCGGCATGAGACATGTTGGATCTATCTTGATCAAGATGTGTATACACATATGTGCGCTAATTATACGCATGAAAAATTCACAAAATAATTATTATTAGGCACCAAGATCCGCCGCGACCGATATTGGCTTTCTTTCATATATTTATATTTGTAAAATATTAATTATTAACAAAATTATTGTATAAAATGTAAAACCACCTTCTCCTATATATCACACGGATACATGCGCGTGTGCATATTGATTCTGATATCATATTTTTAAAAAATCAAATAATTCATCCTGAATATAAAATTTGTTCAAAAAATCATTTTTATGGACACAGATATGTGTATAGAATTTATAAGTAGATAATTTTTCTCTACATTTCTTTTCGCACATTGTTACGGATTGATTAATTTAGAAAAAATGTGACTCCTATTATTATACATCAAAAAAATAAATTTGAAAGTATATAAACATGCATTTACGATAAATGTATATATCAAAGAATATTTTCAAAAGGAGAATAAAATTTCTTCAATAGATATAGCACCTGCATCCTGATGCTACCACAAAGACGAAAATGCAATACACAAAAGTGCATTTCGCGAAAGCTACTAGAGCAGATCGATGTGTTCCTTTCGTCACGTTTTCACTGGAAAGCTTCTTCTGGAAGCAATCTTTTCAAACCTTATAGTTGCACTCAGACGGCATACTTTCCCAGGTATCAAAATAAATATTTAAAAACATAGAGGAACCGAACAATATCATAACTGATAAGTTCAACTTGAATTAAGTTATCGCTTTGTTTCATTGAAATTATAAACTTTAACACAATTTTTTTAAGTAAATTTAAAATTGATCATTTTTAATAAAAACGTCAAAGCATTATCGTCTGCAATGGCATGTAGATTTAAACAAAAAAGAATCAGAAAATATTATGATCTATAAATGTTTGATATGAAATATAAAATGATATGAACATGCTTTCAGATATAAGTTCATAATCTGTGTATCAAAACATAGACTTAACACCGTTCCGTGTCGTTTTTGCGCGACTATCTATTCAGGTCGCATGTACCACCGATGGTACATCATGTGATAACTATTCTACACTCAAAATATTAGACGGCTTGAATGGAAAGTTCAGCATTGGCCATCAGTGGTGCACGCGGCACGAAACATGTTAATTGATACAATATGTAAAACAGAGAGCTATTAGCATGAGTTGGTATAGAATGTGATAAATTTTCGCAACTAATTAAATTTGCATTTAATACATTCCGCAAATTACCATGTAAATCTATAAACAAGCTAATACTTGTAAAACTCATATGAATCTAGAACAAGCTCGCAACACATCGCGTAAATTTTCGTAATAACTATTTTTCCGAAAAGTACTACAAAAATTTAGATTAACAATAAAACAAATGTATGCAAAATAGAAATTGCTTGCGTTTTACAAACTGATTTTGTTTTACTATTTAATGTTAATAATAGTTTTAAAAAAAACATTAACTCATTAACCACAAACTTCTGCTCTGTTAAAATTATTGCATGTCAACTGTATATTCTAACTTGTTGAATTTAATGGAATCTTTGCTACTTTAAAATCATAATAATATTTTTTAAACATGATGATAAGAAACACACACAAGTTTCTAGATTTTATATCTAAGTAATTGAACAATTTATTCTCTAAATGTAACAGCTTAGGATATTTTATGTTTATTATTTAATATAAAAATTTAACACAGAGACAGTGCAGTGTTCTGTTTACTATTAGTTATTGTGTTTTATAAAAAACACAAAGTTACAAAAACTGGACTAAATTAACACATCCGTTTAAGTGTCAGCAACAACATTATCCGAATCCTTCGAATACGTATAAAAGCAGTCATTGACCTGTGCAATATTTAATCAGAAGAAAATAAAAAAGAAAGACCAATTTTCTCATTTTATATTATCATAAAATTCCAACTTTTTTCTCTCGTTCCCGTGTCTGAGACCAGATGTTTCGGTTCAATTATCGACCTCGCCATCGCAAATGATCTTACTTGCATCCAGAAACCGCGAACTTTGCCCTTTCATTTCATTTCCTCGATTACACGATCCTCCGGACTGAGCCGGCCGATGCTTTATGGCCCCGCGGCTTCATTTGCGAGAGCTGCAAGATATACGAGAAAGGGAGAGAGCAGATAGTCGGCCATGAGTGCAGCATCTACGTGTTCAAGTGCTTTCCCAGTTTTGCGCGCTTGAACCAAGAGCATCATGATAATGGAACACTTTCAAGGCATAGTGATACGCAAATGTCTCCACCATCAAATTTCTCAATAGTTAGATCTCGAAAAATTTAAGTATAATCTGCTATATATTAATTTATTATTATTAATTATGTAATATAATCCATGTAGTATAATTAGATATATTAAACGTAAGGTAGAAGCGACCATGTAAAATACACATGCCTAAGAGAGGCTGGTATTAATTACACACACAATCTGAGGAAAATTTTAATCTATTATTTCTGTCCCCGTATTAAGATTCTGAAAAATTTCCTTAATAGAGATTTTTATGGAAGATACTTTATATTATTGAAGTATTTTTAATTTTACTTTCGAGCAAATTAAAGGCAAAACTGAATATGAAGGATAAACTATATTCTTTAATAAATTTAGAATCATCTTTCCTTAAAATTTAATAAGAGATCTAATTAAGTTTGTTCTAATATTAAAATTTTTTTTATTTATATATTTAAATTATAAAATTAATGTATTTAAATTATTAAGTCTATTAAATATAATTATTAAATATTTAACAATTAAGGTACAAACATTTAGGTAAATTTATTCTTAATAACGCAAATAAGAAACAAAAAAGTTTACTTTAACTTTAAATTCAATTATTTTAATATTTATTGTTGAAATAAATTGTAAACAAATTATAGTAATTAAAAACATTAATTCAAATTGTTATTCTTAAATATATTATTAAAAAATTCAACTCTAAATAGAGAAATAAATCTGCTAGATCGGTTTTCTAGGTGCGACGCGTACTGTAATTATAAAATTTAAATATCCGCTATAAGATCGGAATCGTTTAGCCCAAAATTCATGTGCAATTTATCTTCATACGAGATATAAATTTGAAAATTCGACGAGAAAACCACGTATATCTGCAATGCGCATTGCGGTATGTATGCAGTAATCTGTATGATCCTAAGTTTTAAAGAAGCATCAGTTGTTCACTCTTTAACATCAATAATCAACAGAGATGAAAGAATTAAAATATTGTAAAAAAGATGTGTGTACATATAAAATATTCTTTATATACTGTCGGTTAAAGAAAATGAAACAGGCCATAATTATCGACAACTTACACATGTACGTTATTCTTCCTTTGCCGCAATGCAGAAGTATACGTCGTTAATACTGTTCACTGCAGTAGTAAAACTATCGTAACGTCAATAACTTTTTCTCACATTCTTTCTCATTGATAGTGTTTTCATAAGAAGCTACTTTCGCATGATACGTCTTCATATATATGTATATTACATATACCATATTATATCACGTCTTCATATATATATTACATATATATCACATATATTACATATATCGTGTTATATATTACGTATATATTACATATATCGTGTAATATCACATATATCGTATTATTTATGTTTTGTGATTTATACATAATTTTTATTGTAATACTATACTTTAATGTGTCTTTTCCAATCAATTTTTACAATTAAAAATATAAAGAGAGTTAATTAATTTTGTTACTTCTCCATATATTCAATTTCGATAATAATATACGAAATTTATATATTATCTATACATTATATTATACAATCCCTATTTAATAATTGTACTATTAGCAAAATATCATTTACTCGAAGCATTACTGCCTATGTCAGAAGGTTTATCTGCTTCCCTTATCTAGTCGAGATATATCCATGATGCAATAAGATACGGCTAAAGTGCGCTCGTCAGGGAATACGTAGCATATTTCGAAGGAAGTTTACGACGAGGACTCTAAGCTTACCACTAAATCTTGGCTCGGAAAGTTACGTATACGAAAATACGGTAGAATATGGCAAATCTCCGAAACAATATTCCTTCATGTATTTGTATTCTCTTGCTAATGCATGACATAAAATAATGACAACATAAGAGAAAGATCTCAGTTTCCAACTCGCGCATAAAATGACGCTTGACACACAACAAAAATGATGCATGCAATAAGCCCATATTTTTTAAATGTACTTTTATTATAGTATTAAAGTAAATAATTTTTCTCATGTTAGCTATTAATTCATATACTCATTTATTTATTTATATTATTTATTATATGTTCCTTTCAAAATTTGTTATTAACTTTGTTTTCAAAAGAATTTCATATAAAGCTGCATTATTTATTTGTTATTTAATATTTTATATGACATATCGTTATAAGTAGATATCCAAAATTGTAACTCTGGAAAATAAATTTCTGAAAAGAGTATCTTGGGTTACTCGCTGCATTTCTGATGTTATAAATAAATATACTTTTAATAATTTTTTATGCGTAGGTATAGCAAATCTGAATCTATTTAAATTTTGTATTATTTTAATAAAAATGTTAAAAAGTTTGCATGTTTACCATCATGTCTTCATACATCATTAATGCCAAGTTGTACCTCGCCCTGATGAAGTGAACTGCAATGTTCACGAAATGTTGCCATTAATGATGTATCAAGAGTCAAGACATGATGGTAACCTGCTAACCTCTTAACATTTTTTAGGAAAATATCCATGGAAGCCTTAAAAGTATAATTTATATCATTTTAATAATTAGAAAATATAGAAAGCTCTGAGAGAATTTGGTATATTAAAATATCAGTCATTTATCCATTAAAAGTTTAACTTTCAATTTATTAACCGTTTAACTTTCCATTTATTAATCAAATTTAGCGTTAGGAAATATAACTTAAAATATCAATTCACAACAAACTTTGTCATCAAGCATTGTACGCATCCCATATAACATGCATGGCAAATACGCAGGAACAATCAATAAATTGAGAATGTCACTTGGCTAATTAGAAATTAATTAACATGCTCAGACGCATGCTATGTCAATGTGAAACATCGGCACTTACACTCAAGACATTTCGTGCAACAAGTACAACACACTCTCTGTTGAACGTGGCTGTGCACAGTACCTGGCGATCGTTTCGCACTCAACACTCAAGGTCGCTCTAGCACGTCGAAATTAGGGGCTTCCCCCGAAGTAGTCACCTCGGTGTTACGTGCCGGCGTAATGACGGCGATTCACGCCGTTATTTACAGTCGGGATGTTGAATAAAAATATGATCGCGGAAATATGCAAATTTGAATTTTTTGTAAATATCTACAAAATATCTCAGTTTTGCAATTTTTCCCGCTTGTCTCCTCTAGTTTCTTATGTCCGCTCAAGATAATTGACTAGTATTATAATATTTTTTCTAGAGAATGGCCCCAAGAATAGTTAAATAGGTAAAGTTGTGGTAATATGCTCTAACGTACGAATTGGTCGAGTCGATCTCCATACGGATGACGTTTTTGTCAAAAAATATGGTCTCTTCCTTTTGGTCCACTCGTCGTATTCAGCGACAAAATCAAACAAGTTGATTTCAATGTTACGAATGATGTAACTTCTTCATGATTCCGAGACGTTTGTGCCGTCTCTTATTGGTTCTTAGAGTATATAAATAGTCTAAACCAACTCCGAGCAAAAGATAACTGTAATGAAGAATAGCAACAACGTTTGAAATGCTGTTTAATAAGAAAGAAATTAATCTTGTAGCTATAGAAATAGCGTTTATAAAAAAGTAACTTATTTCTTTTTTCTTAATGAACATTTGTTGAATTTAGAGATGTGCGAATCAAGATTTTTTAACTCGAATCGAATCGAATTTGCAAAAAAATCTCGAATCCGAATCAAATCGAATTGACAAAAATATCGCCGAATCGAATCACCCACATTTCGAATTCGAATCGAATCAAAACGTATATAGGAATCCTGTATGCAAGCCAGGAATGTGACGTAGGCATTCGAAGCATCTAAAGAGGTGAATAAAAATTAACGAAGTCTCCTAACGACCAACCTTCTGGCCGCCTCGCAAAGGCGCTGAACACACGATAGGATTCAACGGGTTTCAAATCTTTTTACGCACTTCTCCGATTCAAATTCGAATCGCAGTGATTCGATATTGTCGAATCTTTCGAATTCGAATAATTCGCACATCTCTAGTTGAATTTCTTTTTTGTTGAGCGCCGTATAAATGAAAGCAATATAAATCAAAGTAAATTATATTCCACGACAACTGGCTAAATTGATTAATTAGAAATATTCTTTACTACGTTAGGGAGGTCCAGGTTCAAATCCTGGCTGAGGTAATATTTTTCGCAATAATTTCTTTACAGTTTTCGGGGAAGGGAAGATCTTATAGATGCTTATTAGCATCAAAAATTATTAAAATTCTGCTCGTTAAATGAACCAAAACCCGTGGTCGCTAACGTAGTAAAGAATATTTCTAATTAATCAATTTAGCCAGTTGTCGTCGAATATAATTTACTTTGATTTGTTATCTATTTACTGGCGGAAGATTATACGTTATTTGAAAGTAATATAAATTACGCGGCTGTTCATCAAATTGTATAACGTCATTTTGATACTAAGATTTGCTAAGTTATTCTTTTATAATTTTATATCTGTTTTAACATCATAATTTTTTTGTTTCTTCTTTTTTAAACTTAATGTGGTGTCATCAATAAAAGCAGTACTTCGAAAAAATATTTTGAAGTGATAGTTTTATCAAAAACACCTTAATTTTAATCGTGCTCATTGTCTATTTCTAATGTCTGATAACAAATTATTGTTTATCAAAAAAATCAAATGTAATAATAAAATATATTCAAATTCTTTTAAAATACAAATCAATAAGATAGCACAAAAAGATAATAATCTTTAATTAAAAATATTGCACTCATACTGAGCATCTCTTTGAGTTGAAGTGGTAAATGTTGCAAGCATTAACCATTGCCAATGCGGTTTCCAAATGCACTTAGCATTGATGCAAGTAGCTGTCTACGTCAAAGAGCAGATAGCTCCAATGCAGTTAAGATGATATGACACGAGTTGAGTAAATACTCGGAGAGGATGGCACCTAATTCAATAGGAACAGCGATCTGCACCAACGGTAGAGTCAAATTTCAGTGCGCTTTATTACTATTTGCGAAATTAAAAAAATTTTGTAAATTTTGTAATTGATCAGTAATTAAAATATGAGCGATTTATAATAAATATAAAAATTCTAAAATTATTTTAATAATAAATTATTAAGTTACAAATTAGCTATTAAATATTAACTGCATAAAAGGAGAGAAAGAGAAAGAAAGTTTTTATCATCATAAATAATTTCATTAAATTCGATCTTATGGTGTATGTACGACAATCATAATTAATCAGCAAAGCAGTTTCGGAGCACATTGTTTAATTACGTTATTAAACAGAAACAATATTTCCTTTAAAAGTGAAAATTATGCTTGAATTGCATAAGTATATGGCCTGTGATATATTAGAAAATGGACTAAGGTACATATAAAATGATCTCTATTACAAAATCTCACTCCAAAACCAACCTTGTCAAAGAAACTAATTTGTTCAAAGAAATTATATTCAATTAACATGACGATCGAGATTGTTGATATCCAGAACTGATTTTCAAGAAAAGCTCTTCAAAAACTAATTCGATAAAGTAACAGTTAAACATCAGATATTGTAATTTAAAAATTTAATCATTATTCGACTTCTGTTAATTTAAAGTAAAAAAATTGTTTGTATAAATATCAAGTTACAATATAAGACATTTTAAAAAAATAAAATTTCAAAAAGTATAATAAGAATCGGTAAATTTGAAATTCTGTGTATTGAAATTCTCACATCCTCTATCTATTTAAAGATTTTAACTTGAATCTAGAGAACTAGAATTCTATTTTCGTAACCCGAGCAAAAACTTTATTATATATGATGCCGTGACTAAAGCAGCAAACTCAACTGGCGTTTTGTATTGTTACCATAACAATTTAATCACAACAAGCAGTAACCCATATAGGATTTGCCAGACTTAACAACAGGGCCAATGCTTGGCCCGATATATGGTAACCGATGATTGGCCGATACTTGGCATTCTATAGTGACCCATGTTTGGCGAATGATTGGGTGCCATTCAGATAAAAGAACTGTACACTTTGCTATTTGGCCCGACATACGGACCAATGATTGGCCAATACTTGACTTACTGTATTCGCCCATGCTTGGCATATGAGTGTGCGCCATTTGTATTCGCAATATTATATGTGTTGTACTGAGCTCGGTGCGTCATTATTAATTAGCGTGAAATATGTCTGTTCGAAACAGGGCATGAAGGCACATTTCCTATTTTTCGAGAACATTCGCTTATAATATGATATTAACATTTTATAGGGAACAATGTCTTATCTCTATTGTGTGAGCGTGTCCATCATAACCTAGCTTGGCGTCAAGGTCGAGATCATTATACCCTCGCTATTTCTTTCAATACAAATCTACAAATATATTTAGATAAATGTTTATATTTGTAGAATATATTTGTAGAAATATATTTACGCAATAAAGCAATAAAAAAATAATTTAGCTAAGCCGGGCATCATAAGAGCGCTATTATTGGCATAATAGATTAGCCATTAATGGTCAAATATTAGCAGGACAGATTAACCATTAATGGCCCATGATTGGTTACCACGTTTGGCCGTACATTGTTACCCATTGCTGGACCGAAGTTATCATTCCAGAGAAGTTCTATTGCTGGGCCAGTCATGGGTGCCACTATCGCGCCAATATTGGTGACTTGGGAACCAGTTTTGGGCCAAAATAGGACCGTTAGTAAAAAAAACCCTATATGGGAATAGTAAGACTTTGTAATGCTTTTCACGCATTAAAAAGCTTGGTTAGTCATTAAAGAAATTTGTAGGATTTGAGTCGAACAAACAAAACTCAATAAAGAGAAACCATGTGACGAAAGTTCTACTACGGGTTTTTTATCATTTATTTTTTATTTAGTGTTCTTTGAAGTATTTTTCAGGCGGTGCGTAAAAAATCGTATTTTACAGAGTTCATATTTGTTGGAATATCGATCGATATATATATTCAAAGTAATATGCAAATATGTAGTGTCAGTGCAAGATATTTTACGAAAATCTGACAT
This sequence comes from Aphaenogaster floridana, assembly GCA_003063835.1. Classification (NCBI taxonomy): domain Eukaryota; kingdom Metazoa; phylum Arthropoda; class Insecta; order Hymenoptera; family Formicidae; genus Aphaenogaster; species Aphaenogaster floridana. The sequence goes on along the minus strand of NJRP01000137.1, from coordinate 235,952 downwards.
CTCGTTTCGCCCGCATGACCAACATGTTCTCTCAGAGCTAACAAATCTTCCTGCAATATCAAAGTAGCCCATATTTACTTATTTACCACAAAATACATCTTATTATAACTCAATAAAACTCAAATAAAAATATTCAAGGTAATTTCTGTTAAAATCTAAATTTAGCATAATATTTCACATACTATAAAAAAGATGCAAAGAGCAGCTCAATAATTTCGGCACTTTTACAAATAATATATTAGCAGTTAATACAGTTCTGAATAAATAATACAATAATAATATAGTTCTGAATTTTATTTTGTGCTCGCTTGTTTTGCAATATTTCAGATAGGAGCATATAAACAGAAAAATATAAAATTTAGGAATATTATTAAACTCAATGTATCATTTAAGGATATGCGAACAAAGCAGTTGCTTGCATTTTAACCACAATATCTAATGCATTTAGAATATTTAAAAAAATTGCATAGGAAAAGGGCGTCGATAAAATATAATAATAATATAACTTTCAATATACAGAATCAATTTTTTTTACAGATTAGGATGTATTAAAGAAAAATATATCGCGTTTGTTCCAAAAATTCGAAGCATTAATGTTCTCCAAAGTATAAATAATTACAAATAAAAAACGTGTGCATTATATAAATTCTTATTTTTCAGTTAATTTAAGAACTTTATTTTCTTTTTTTAGATTTTAGAGCAAAATTTTAAAATAAATTTATTAGTTTCAAAAGTACATATAAACATTTCTCTAATGTATAAATAAATAATAATATTGCTAAATTATTAATATCTATATATATTAAACAAATAAAAGGAATTTTGCTACATTTATGAATAAAAATTTATTTTGATGTTCCGCGCAAATTGTTCTAACCATAATGATGTGTGAATTGCAACTTCATAAAAACAAAATTCTTAAACGAATATAAATAAAGCATTTAAGAAAAATTATTATATCTTTTAGTTATACAATGTATTGAAATATATGCTTTTGTGTTTCATAAAAAAAATATTAAATTAACTTTAATTCTTGCATATATTTCATGCAAAATAAGTTTTGTTTTTTTTTCTACCATACATCAATAATTAAAAGAGCTTAATCACATAATTGCAAGAGAATCCATTTACTTTTTTTTTACAGTTTGTAGTTTCAAATATCAAGTGAATCGTATTTCATCCAATAAAATCTGATCGTTCACCACTGAAATAGGTTACGTGATAGCTATATTTCAATAAATTTGCACAAAAATTTCCAATATTCACTTTTTTCTATTGATGGTAGAAAATTGTTTGATAGATCTCCGCAGATATTGACTTCCTATTTTAGTTTACACTATTTTAAGATAACGCAAGATTTTTGTAACTTCATAAAAAATTATTATAAAGAAATTAGGTTTTTCACCAGATACTTTTGCGAATTTTCTTACATGCTTAATAATTGGAATAATGGCTATCTTCTGTATTATCTTATTTAATAACTCATCTATCAGATTAATGTAAAAGCTCAATTATTTTTTTAAATTTTCTAGATAAGATAAAAGATCAACGTTCTGCATCAAAGAGTTAAAATATGAATCCCACGAAAGGCGTAGCAAGAACCGAGTAATATCGCTGCGACATCGTATAATTAACTTTTCCCGTCGTCGCCTTTTGGAAGGGACTGACGAAACAGCTAGACGCACGACGAAAATTAACCACGAAACCACCAGGTACCATAAAAATTAGTCGTGGGCGTCGTGGCCATCTGTTTCCTGCTGTATTTTCGACAGGGATCATTCAATTTATTGCGGGTCATTTCGAATTGGTCAGATTACAAAGGAGAAGCATTGGATTCAATACGAAAGATGAGATTAGTGCTCCACAGCAATATATATATATATATATATATATACATATTATATCGCGTATCTTAAAGAAAGTTCGCAAATTCAATAATATAATCTGAAAGTACCGAGAGGAAAGAGAAAAATGACAGAAAGCCTAATCTTTCGAATTCATTTGTGGAAAAAAGAGAGCTATATCCATAGCTTTATATACATAATAAAAGTTTTTGCGTAATATTAACAAGTTTAACTTAGAATCGAAATTATGTTTTTAATAAACTTTGCTTGTTAGTAACAAAGAAATGTCTCGTACATATTAACTTTGTTGTAAAAGTGCATTTTCTTTTTTTTGTGGATTTTCCTAATAAACTGAAAATTGTACAATGGTATGGAAGTTTGCGATTGTGGTGAAGCATAAATTTGAGTCTGTCTTTTGTTTACCTAATACGCCTGATGGAAAGGTAATAGGATACCTGAGTATCTTTCCGCCTTGTGCTATGCTGATTATAGGCATGCGCTATTGTGCTAAACGATCTTCAGCAGTCTAAAGTGGAAATCGCGTTAGGCCTGCAAATGATGCTTTATCACCGTAGTACAGGAATGCGGCCGAATCAGATTTGATCACGCGTGATATTTCGCTATGCAAAAGTCGAACACAATTTCCACACGACTTTCACGGCACTACCGCCTATAATTACACTATCTAATGCCCGTCTATTAATTTTACACTGGAGAGATCGCAAGGAACAGAGAATATCCGATTAATTGCGAAGCTTTTCATTCAATCCCGCCCTCGCCGTGGGAAAAGCATCCTGGTGACAACGACAACGACGGCGACGACGTGCTTGAGTGCTCGAAGCCGTGGATCAAATTAAAGTCCGAGGTATCGTCGCGCAACGACGACAACAACTACCTTTAATGAAGCGATATTGCACGTACCGGGCGAGCAAAAGTATCTGTCTATCTCCCCGCGTCATTTTCGTATTCTATAGTATATATTTATACTTGTATTTTTATGTTAAATTTTTTCTTAAATAAATGAGAAATCCAGAAATATAACACTTATTATTAAAGAATGTAACGGCTCTTTTCGAAGTGTGCTGTTGTTTTCATTATATTGCGATTGTTGTAGAGTAATGTAGAGCAACGCGATATACAAATACGACATTTATCATAAACTTTTGAGACGATAAAGCAAGATGTATATATATAAGAAAATAATATAATACAATTACGAAACGCAGTACTCTACGTAATAGAAAATTTCTCTTTAACCGACTCACGAATTCAATATCATAAAAAAAACCTTATTTTTTAGCAGCTATATTCATGCCAAGTCTGACGCAAAATATAATTTGAAATACAAACGTAAGGAAATACGTTGACTGAGCAACGCAGGAAGCGATCTCATAATTTAATTTATATACAGATCGAGTAACATTGCTTGAGTAATCTTAGATAAATCAGCATAGCAAAAATGGATTTTATTTTCTTGCTCAGACAGATCTGTTTACGTTACAGCGGAGGAATGAGTTTATTTAATTTCACTTCTCTAATAAATTCCAAGAGCAATCGAAACGAGATGTTGAAGGCGTTAAATTGATTTCTCGAACGCTCTGAAGACGAAAGCAAGAATTACGCTCAACGAGTTCAGAAATTACGCATAATGAGTTTAAATTTTAAAAAAACGAAACTATTTTTGGATATTCTAAAACATTTATGTAACATATTGATGTGATATTTAATTTGACTTTAATTTGACATTAAATTGATATATTATTATATTAAATTTGTAATTTTTTTCATTCATTAATAAATTTAATATTAGTCAAATTTTAATTTTACATCACATTATTATAATCTAAAAATGTTCACAATATTGTAAATAAATCATAATTATATGTCACAATTTATATCTTCTAAGTTTCTGTTTGTATTACATATATGAATGTTAATACTTTTTAAATAATTTTATTAATCCAAATATTATTAATATATTAAATTAGTTAATTTATATTCTTCTTGCAGAGAACTTTTATTAAAACTTTTATATCTTATGCTAATTAAAAGAATTAGTATAAAATCTAATACTATACATTCTTAAAATAAAATTGCTGTTATGTTCCGAAACTGCTTTAATATCATTATATTATACAAATGTTCGAAAAACGTGTAATAAAAATTCTTTCATCGCAATCTCGCCGAAAATGTAGGTCGCGTTAACATTCAGATCGACCGGATGTACATCTAATCCGGCAATAATGAACCTTCGAACTACGAAAGCTGTTACAATCTCGGTATGAGGTCGGAATTAAGAGAAGACTCAATCATTGTGATAATGTAATGATATTGTTCGAGCACAACTCATGAACTGTCATTCGAAGTCTCTTAATTACAACGGATCGACCGATATACTGATTTGCATGCTTTTATGCAGACAAAAGGTAAAATTGATGGATGCCAAGCAAATCTAATTTCCTAAAACAGGTTTCCTAAAAGGGTATTTTCCAAATGATGAATGTTAATTAGAACAGTTAGATGTATTAACGATCGTCAAAGCATATCTACATACAATCTCCATGCAAATCACGTCTTGATTTATATACAATTAAGATATAATTAAAACCAAGATCTGTACGAGGAATAGAAGTAAAGAATAATGTACCTAGAGATATAATAAAAGTGTATATATAAATATATACAAATAGATAAATATATAAATTATATCTATATAATAAGAGGGAGAAATACTAAACACTAGATTAAAGTTTTCTGTCAAAATTTTACGCGAAGAATTTTTGTAAAAATATTAAATAAGAGATTTGATAATAAAGTAACAGTTATTGTAAACTATTGTAAATTATTGTAAATTATTGTAAACAAAAAATAAAATTCATAAGAAGGAATTATATAAAATAATCATTAGAATTAAATTATTAGATACTTATTGTTTCATTAATAATTGATATATCTCATGCCACTCAAATTGCTAATTGTAAAATTACATGCAATTATCTTCTCGAAACCTTTAGTTGTGGTAACATACGTATGCAGTACAATACGTAATATATATTTCAAATAAATGATGTCCCATACAAGTTCCATCACTATTAGAATTGTCAAATATAAATTTCACAAATCTCTCAAATTGAGACGCAGACGTGAACAGAATCACTCATATCAAATCAGTAAACGCGCGTATCGGTAAATCAATTATTCCACTAAGCGCTGTTTCCCCACGAATTTCGCAAATTTCACGTGATGTAACATGCAAATTGCGATCCACGCTAAACGCGTGAATTGTGGAAAGTTCAAAGTACAACATTTGCTCGAAAATCAAACTTCATGTGTACGATCATGAATACTTGCCAAATATTAAAACAAATTTTTAAGATATTCTCTTGAGGTTAAAACTTTCGATTTAAAGGTCAAAAACTGAAACCTAAATGTTTCAGTCTTTTCATGAAGATCATAAGAGATTAAAATAACAATGACGTTAATATTACTACGAATTGTTATCAAATGATATTCCTTCCTTTGATACATTAAAAATAGATATAGTAAATTAATTTAATATAGTAAATTAATTCAGCATATTATGAGAGAAAAACTAATCCTAACTAAGCTTAGTTTTCTTTGCTCTATGTAATTCTAACAAATGACTGAAAATATTTATAAATTTGAAAATTATGAAATTAATTTACTAAAAGAAATTTTAATATATGACGTAAAATATTTTAACAAAAAAAGCAATATCTCTGAAAGCGCACAAAATAGCAGCGAATAAGGTATCTAAGCCAAATTATTAGAACACAATAAATTCTATATGGAATTAATTTGTTAATTATTTGCTATTTTTTGCTTTCAAAAGTAATTTTTTTGTTTCAACTATTAAAAAGTTACGAAGGGCTAGATAGCTTAAGATTAAGCTACCACGCCATTGTAAAAAAATGGCATAACATTTTGGTATTATTAATGTTTTGCTTTGACTTATGTATGTGCTATTTTTGTTATGACCTAGTAAAATATAAATTTTTTAAACTTATTTCGCGAGCAAAAAATTCGGGACCTGGATATCTTGAGAGCAAATAATTCAGGAAACATTCTGATGCTATAATATTGCGAGCAATTAATTTCTTTAATACGCTTTAGCGTTGTATTTTGTGCTTAACCGATGGAGCAAAAAATTTATTTTTGCTAGTAATTAATAGCAAAAAATTTTGATATTATTAATTTTTTGCTTTAACTTACGCATATGCAATTTTTTACAATGGCATGGTAGCTTAATCTTAAGCTATCTAGCCCCCTTCGTAATTTTTTAATAGTTGGAGCAAAAAATTACTTTTAAAAGCAAAAAATAGCAAATTAATTCCATATAGAATTTATTGTTAAAACAAAAAAAGCCAATGTAAGCCGTTATTGGGGCGAAACAACTTATTTATTAAAGTACAATTACAAATATACAAGTAACGTAAACGTTTCGACTCTAATTTGAGTCCTCTTCAGTACGAAATTAAAATAACGAATGAATGAATGAGATTCGCGTTACTTCCACCAAGTGAGCTTAATAGGTAAGTGGAACAAAAAATAAAATTTAATGAATTAGCTAAATTAGCAAAATTATAAAATTTTGAAACTTAACCCTCCGCACGTGGGTCGTTGGTGTCCGAGCCAAAATAACATTTACTTTTATCTGTTAAACCGGCAAACCTGTCTGCCTGGCTTCTCTCCCTAAAAAAATTAGGCAGTAGAAGGGACTTGTAACCGCAGAGCCATTACGAAAGCTCAGTAAGTATACCGCCGATTGCCAAACAAGTCAAATCTTACACGGACGTCAATGACCCAGGTATTCAGAAGATGTCACTATTTTGTGTAAGTAACATAGTTGCTAATTATGTATAAAAAATATTTATTTTTGTCAAAACAATATCTCCTTGAAAGATTTTGACAAATCGTCGCTTCCCTATTTAGTTATCGCTAAATAAAAATTTAAAAAAATTAAAATATAATTATTCTTTAGTAACTTTTTTTAAAATACTTATTACATGATACTTTTTAATAAAATATTGTAAAATGTTTGACATATTCAAATATATATAATTTTAACTTTAATTCTGATTTATTCATGATTTTCACTACTAAAAAGTTATCCATTTTGATCCTCCTAAATAATTCAACTTTTTTGCAGATATCGATTAGCATTATTTTTTTTAGCCTTGAAATGAAAAATCTTAAAAGGATTTTTTCTTCCCCTCCATATAGAAAAAAAGTTACATTTGTTAAAGAAATTCACGTCTTTCCTTCGTTAGTGTTCAGAATTCATTAAAAATAAAATATTTAATAAATAATTTTGATCAAAATGACTATGAAATCATTAACTACAATGTAGACAGATGTTCTATGAATTTTTTTAGATTTTTTTAAAAACTTTAAAGTGAGGAAAATAGCGTCGGACGCAAAAGACCCATGTATTCAGTGGAAAGGTGTCGAAAAAACGTGTTCAGTCGGAGGGTTAAGTATTTTAGAATTTGTGTTTTGATAATTTGGCTTAGATAGCTTAATATACCTCAACGAATATTCAAAATATAAAAACGATCGTGAACTTTTCACATTAAACTTTACTATTTCTCTCCATCTCTTTTTCATACTGGTTAGTTGTTGGTTGCCTGAGTATAAATTTTCTTTCATCAAATACAATACCCCGCCTCAGAACTTTCGAAACAACTTTACGGTAAATTTGGTATATCCCACAAATTTCCCAAGAAATATCAAATTTCGTGCTGCCAAAACACTTGTAAAATTGGATTTAAACTCGATCATGAATGTAATAAACTGCACAGACTGATTGTATATCGATCGAAAGATAGTGAAGTTAAAAGAGACAACGCAAGGAAAAGGACATTCGTGAGAGCAGTGCTTAGAAACGTGCAGCCTTCATTGCGAAAGTATCAATTAGCGAAAGTGTATCTTCGCACAAAGACATTCCACCGACCTCATTCTTGCTTGTCCATTGCGGCAAGATTAAATCTTATATCGTCGATGACTTGCGACACGCAAGTCGGAATGTCCTCGCACGAATCTTGGCTTAAAGAGATCGATCGATGTCACACATCGTTCTAGCCCGAGATAATTATGATTTTATTTAGCCACTTCTGTACATTTAATTGTACAACTATGTGATCTGAATAAAACATCTGTATAAGTTTTATATTATTTATTTTATATTAATTGTTAAAATTAAATTTTGAAAGTGATATAACTTCGGTTGAAATTAGATGAATTATGATATATAAAAATACTGAGATACACACAAATATATCAAAGTGATAATCAACATAATATTTTTTTCTATTAATACATTAGAAAATTAAACATATAAAAATTATGGTGTTTTTAATATTTGTACAATTTCTTATAAAATTTTTGAAGTTATAAGGAACATGGTACATTATCTTCGCTTCTTTTCCCTTCTCATTCAGTTTTTTTAGAAAATTTATGTCGTTTAGATAAGCTGTGATATATTCTGAACCACTAATATTTCAAATAAACCAAAGAATCCGCAAATAAAAATAAATACAGCACAAATAAAGCACTTGCATAAAAAGATTAAAAGATCACATTTTCTTTCCATTGCGCAGACTTTTCGGCACATACGGCTTTTTTTAACAAAATTATTTTTTTTCAACAAAAGTTGATGTGACATGTATTATATGATCATTCTTTGCAGACCTCAGAGATTTAATTGTCAGAGTTTTACATTTTTTTCCAATCTTCTGCATTTTAGTAATTAAAGATTACACTTCTGTAACAATTAAATCCTTAACCAACTTAAAATTACATAAAATTAATTACAAAATATGATTTTATTTTATTTGCTCTCATGCTAAAAATTCATAAATTACTCTTTAATTTATTTAAGCGTAAAAATACCTACTTTTAGAGATTTATATGAATTCCATTCGTAATTTCGACCGAATGTCGATCTCGTATGATCTATCGAATCCGTTTGGGAATCCAATGCACGAATCATTTAATAACGCGTAATTATTTGGTCGGCCTACTTATCGCCACGTGCGATATAAATGACACATGTGCGAGTGGCGTACATTCTTGCACACGTGATGTGAATTTGTATGATCGCGGACGACATACGTGTCTTTCACACGAACGATAACTCCAAAAGAGAGCATATGCACAAGCACACAGGATCTATTAACAAGCATTATAGTGGCAAAGAACGTTGCACCGGTGTTAAAATAAAATTGGCTGGCCTCATTTCCTAATTTTAGCTACTAGAAACTTAATTATGAATTTTTATGTCAAATAATTTTACAGACTAATTCTATCTAAATATTAGACGCGCATAAGATATTTCTCCATTCTACTTAATAATATTTGATATAAAATTTTATTTGTCCGTTATCATTCCACTTCTTTGTTATTATTATATAATCATTGGATTTAACAGTTATCAACAAAACCGACAAGATAAATTCTTTTATAATAAAAGATATTTTCGAGTAAAAATTGATCTTTATATTAACATGTTAATATAAAGGTCTTAAACATGTTTTATTATGAGAGCGCTATTAGATATAACATGTTAGAAATTAAGAATTACAATATGTAAATGAAAAATTATCGTAAACAATTTATTAGGAAGATGTTAAAAATGTGCAGAAAATTAAGTTCCACCGTAAGTAACAATGAGTAGTTAATCTTTAATGGAAGCAATATTTTATATGTCGTAGTTTAATTACACTTTTAGCACCGCGGGTGCATGCATGATATAATTATGCATACATAATGGAAAAGAAAAGACACTCCTTACTTTACACGTCACGCATTCTATAATTATACGCATTCTATGATATGCTATCTATCTGCTTATTTATGTTATAAATTAGAAAATCAAACTCGTTTTGATTATAATATATGTATAATTATAAGATAAATTATTTTTTATGATTGCCAGTGATAAATATAAGCAAGAATAAATAATAATAGTAAATATAAAATAAGCATACAAATTTAAATTCTCTTTTTTTCAAATCTCAAAATTGAATTTCATTAATTATAATAAAGAAATATTATTTCTCTTACAGATATTTTTGTTATCTGTAATCAATCGAAAGAATTAATAATACCTAAATATTGTATTTAATTTTGCAATAAAGCAAATTTTTAAATTTTGAATTCAAAGAAATCCCTTGATTTTATCTTGAATAAATTATTATTATTATTAATACTGTTATAAAATTATAATACTACTAATAATAATTTCTTTTCTTCGCAACACAACTCCTTAGAAACTTGTACATGGAAAAATACTCATTTATTACATACGTTTATTTTTATAAATGCGCGCCTAAATATGTATATATATATATTTCCGACTATATACATCAAATACAGCCACTGTTTCCAGTTTTTTCTAAAAATAAACTTGCCAATTGATATTGATTTGTAAAGTGTTACAAATGTGTTACATTGATGCATCCATTTGACGGTAATTGTAACCGGAATATAAATACAACTTATCTGAGAAACATGATGGCAATATTTACATTTATCTTTTACTTTCATATTCGTCGTTTTCAGCATGTACTAAGACATTTTTCCCCGGTGTAGTTTTTCATCCGCTCGATAATGCAAAATGTGAGCCAAATTGTTAAAGAATATTTTAGTTGAAAGAATAGTCAACGTGAAACTTTGTAACTTTATAAAATTTCTGTGTTACTTTGCTGCTCATTCGTGTCAATAAAACATTTGCATTGACATTACATATTTATTTTATGTATAATAATTTCCTTTTTCAAAGGTATTATGATTGTAATAAATTCTGGTACATAAAGCTGTAATTAACATTCAAGATAACTTGAAACTCAAAATATAATTCTAAATATCTGATATTAATATCCTAAGAAATCTTAATTTGAGAAAAGATTTCACTTGTTACAAACATACGAAGAGCCGCAACATATCGACATTTATACTGTATCTTTATTTTTCAACGTTAGAAGAGGATGTTTGAGAGAGAGAGAGAGAGAGAGAGATATCGTATAATTTACGCATGTTTCTGAGAAGTAACTTATATACACAAAAGCACGTGTGTATACAAAAACATACATAATTCGTACGAGATAGCAAAAATAATTGAAAAAGAGATCACATCGCTCGAGCTCGTGTTTGACTCCAGAATGAAGTTAGGATCGCATGATAATTTTACGCATTGGATTGACGTATGTCATCATCGGATCTATCCAATCTTTCTATCAACCAACTATCTTCCAATTTCTGTATTTATGACGCTCGTTAGTACCAACAATAAGCTAACAGCTACTGAGATTGACGCTAGTTTAATTAACGGAATCAATCCAACCTTCCGTCATCAGCTTTCAACGGCGTTTTCCAATTTATTACTTCCTCGTTTGTTTGTCACACTGTTCACATCTGCTGACGTCTTTTTTTGTTACGTGACTTATTTCATCAACGATTCATAATCTGATTGAAACGTCGCATCGTATGCGAAGAACTAATGTTTCCTTTGATTATTTCGCGCATGTTTAAGTAAAACATGAAACATATTGTGTAGTATATTATTTTTTATTTATCTCTTAGAATCCATTTCTCTATTATTTTTTTATTTATTATTATTATTTATGTATTCTTTAATTAAAAACTATTTTATTATTTACTTAAAAAAAAATTCTTTTAAATTTATAAATATTATTATGCGCAATATCTCTCGCATTAATAATATATAATATTATAAAAGAATTTTTAAGGTATATTTATCAAGTTAACAATTTGGAATATAAAGAAGAGACAAAAATATAGTAATCCTTGAGATAATATCTAGTTGCGAGTCTTTTTATTCAAAATCAACGGGAGACATTTTGATATGGAGAAGAAGTATATCAATCAAATTCGTTTGTCAGTGGATTTTCATTGAGTCGCTTGCAATGAGATGAAAGAAATGTACTTTGATACCAGTCGAATCCTCCCCAGTGTGATCAACACGTAATAATTTCATAAGCTAAGTAATCTGTTTCTTCAATAAAAAAAAAGGAAAGCCGCAAATAATTAGCGTGGTGATGAATTGTGGATTTCAATATGCTTCGTTACCTCGGCAACGTCCTTCCGATGCTAAAACTTCGCGCGCCCCGGGAGATTGGAAATTAAGTACTCGTAAAAGCTTCTTCTTCGCTCGTTGGCATACTTTACGTATAGCAACACGATGAAGCTCTGTCTCGTTTTCTCATCGTGCGTTCAATGTTAAATGCGACTCTTAAACCCGATATAATATGAAATAAGTCTCTTGTACACTGTGAACTGTCCAAGAGTATAATTTTTCATTATTAGAAACATTAATTATTTTCTGGATATTAAGTGAATTTACATTACAATCAGAAAATGTATATGCTATATTGTGAATGCTAGCAGAATCTTAGTATTGGATTCACCTTAGTTCGATTCATTTATTAAAGTGATAGATTACAAAAATTTAAATAAATTTTATTTTGCATTCTTCTTTGTTATTCATTCATTCTCTTTCCTTTTATTTATTAGACATTTTATTCATTACCTATTATTAGACATTATTTTATAATAGACAACAAATAAAATTTAAACGCCAGAACATTTCAATTTTTGTTAAAAGTTGAAAATATTGTAATTGATTAATAATTAAAATAAAATCTGTTTCTCAAGCTTTATAATGTATTTCAAATTTATAAAGTTTATTAATATCATAATATCATAACATCTAATTTGTTAAGCAATGTTTTGCATATTCAATACGGAAATAAAATTTGATAATTTTACTGAAATGCCTAAAACTTTTTTATTAATTTAATTTATTTTTAAGCGTAGTTTCTAAGGATAAAAATATACATAAAAATAAAACACTATTTAACAGCCAAAAACTCTATTAAATTGAATGAATTCAAAAGTTACCAGAGACGGCACTTCCCATTAATATGTATAGCTTTTAAACTGTGTGTTCTGTTCCGCTGTATAGTTTACATAGTATAGCTTTTTAAAGGCATTTAAGGTCCATTTATTGTGTGCATAAAAATGTGTTTATTATAAAAATATATAAAGATAAAGAGAAAATAGTTCGCGGTAAAAGAATAATATTATGTGCATATTTAGGATTAAATATTAGATAAATATTTAATCGGACTTTATATCAATTACTTAAATAACCTAAACACAAACTTATTAAATTTTCAAATAATATTTTTATGCTGTCTATTTTATATTCAATTTAGATAATTAAGATATGAGTTGACTGTATAATATGTCATAAAATAAAAAGTAATTATATAATACAAAGTTATTTTTTAATCGAGTAATAAGCATTATAACTAATATGACAATAAAAGATTTTATCGGAGGGACTGTAAAGAAACGTTTACTACTGAAATAAATCTGCTTAGCATTGAAGATTTAAAAAAATTGACATAAATAAAAAATTTATAAAATTTATGTCACTTGTATTGAAACAAAATGATTGCAACAAAAGTCAATATTTAAAAATGTTTACTAAAAATAGTTTTTTACTTAAAATATTTTTATTTTACAACAAAATGTTACTCTCATTAAACGTAAATGAGTATCATTTGCAACTGTTTATTATCTCAGCATATTTTCTTCCACCTGTTGAATTTGCTTTTTCGTACATTATAATGCAGCAAATAATATAATAAATTTAATATGATATAATGAATTTGACAAAGTATTTAATTGTTTGATTCATGTGAATGTAACATATTACACTTCTCATTGTTGCTACATTTATAATTTAAGAATAAGATATTACCAACAACAATACAAAGTACAATTGTACTTTCTATTTTAATTAAATGTAAAATATAATGCTATATTTACTTAAACCTAAAATATAATATTTTATATATGCATAGTTTATGTAATTATACTGTATAAAAATAAAGAGCACATATATAATCAAAAATAATTATATATTATTCTTTGCTACTAATTAAAAGTATAATTAATTACATATTCATAAATCATTATTGAGCCAGTCGAATTCTTGGAATACCTGTTTTATAAATTGTTGTTTAAAAAATATTATTTAATATTTAATATTAATTAAAACTTAATTTTTACTTATTATCTTGAATAGTCCTTAATTTTTTTAAAAAAGTTTAAAATTGTAATCGATTGAAGCTTACTTATATGTTTATCAAATAATTTACTGATTTCAAATTTTGTTTTTTGTGATATGGACGTTATCGATAATTACATGGTTGATTATATACATATTTATCATATATTATATAAAAAATAAGACAATACCAATATCATATAATCAGAAGAATAATAATTTATACCACTTATTTCATTTCAAAGTAATCATTATCTTGGTTATATGTATATAAATAACGATCAATTATGATTATCGGCAGAATAATACTCATTATTAGAAGAACTAAAAAGCATTTTATGTTCACCTATTAACTAAATATTTAAAGTTTCCTTACCTTTTAATAAAATAATTTTTTATTAATCTATCTACTGTAATACAATATCATTTTACATAATATTTTTTAACTAGAAGAAAATTTTATATAAAAAAGAAATGTATTTTATAATTATATATAATTATAATTATAAAAATATATAATTATATAATTATGAAAAGATATATATTTATATAGAATAAACATAAAACATTCTTCTGAATTTAAAGTTATAGAAAACATTTTAGTTTTACTAAAATTAAAATAACACAGAATGTACTAATAAAAAACTTTTACAACCATGCTAAATGACATTAGGATTAATAACTTTTATTAAAATTGTTGGGTTAGAATAATTAACCAATTTAGAGAACATGTGCTTCTTTATTATGCTCACGGGAAAAAGAAAAAGATGATGTGTTCTTTTCTTAGTAATAATTTTAAACGTGCTCGTGTATAAATTTAAACTAATTACAAAAGAAAATAAAACATGAATTGTTGTTCACTTTCCCAACAAAATTTGTTGGAATAACAAGCTGAATTACACACACATACATATATGTATACATCTATCAGAAATAGTCTCTGCTAAAGCACCACAATAGGAAGATACGAATAGTTCCCGCCGCCTAAATAATGAAATAATGCTCTAAAAAGGAGTATGCCATGATTAAAAGATTTCCGAAACGCAGGTAAATATTGCAATTTCAAATGAATAATATAATTCGCAATTTCTAACAAATACTTTCAAATGTAAATTAGAATACTTTAAAATATGAATTAGATTTCAGAAATGATAAAACTTCAAAAAATATTTGCTCCGTCGAATTGAATGGACTTATCTCAGACGGACTATTTATACAGGAAGAGATATACCGGAAGCCGAGCCAATTATTGTGCGTCTGCGATATTGCCAATAAAACTTTGTGTTCGCTACAAAAATCGATTGCAAACCTTTTTTTAACCATGAAGTATCGTGTCGAAAACACTGATGGTGTAAATGTCGAGTTTATAGAAAACAAATATTTCAAGATTGAAAATAACTACATCACGTAGAAAAACAATTAAACGGAATTTTGTTTAATCGTTGAATCACCAATCCAGATCGAAACATATAAATTTCACAATATTTTTTCAGCGTATTTTAAACAATGCAAAAATATCACAGTCTCTGATGATGCTAATAACAATCAACTTTTAAATTTTACAGCAGCCAAAAGACTTTGTAACATAGAATATAAAATAAGCATTCAAGAATTTAAGTATTATATATATATATATATATATATATATATATATAATTATCAAAGTAAATAAACTTTTGTCAATATATAATTGCACAATATAAACCGCAAATTAAAAAAAAAATTTTATGCTATAGTATTATTGAGTGTTCTATGTAAATTATATTACAGTAAATTGTGTGTATAATTAAAAATTAACTTTATAGATATTAATTTTATAGATAAAAAGTGAAAAATTTAGAGCTATCTACCTTGTTAACACTATAATAAATCATTTAAATATAAGTAAAAACCAATACCAGAATTAATTATTTAAGTCATCAAGGCATCAAATGTACTGTATTTATAAAGAGAATTTATGATATACATATATGAACGAATACTATTACTGCTTCAGATCAATTATGTGACTTCTCTGAATATTTTGACTCCTTTGAGAGTACATTGCATCTCCAGAACGAGCGTCGGATAACTCTGGCTTGATTCAATTAATCTTGATTGCAACAACCAGCCTGTATGAAAGTCGCTCTGCGTTCCATTAATTATGTATTGTGCAAACTTGCGCCACGCGCCCATCCATGTTACATCATCTTCATCGATAATACGTGTTCTGGTTTGCAAATACACGAAGGGTGATGGTTCACGAATTGCATGTAGAGCCATATTCCTGGTTGAGTAACTCAATATCAAAATGATGATTCGAACATAAAATAATTGAAGAATGCGCCGCGAAAATAGTGTATAATTTGCAATTTACTTTTTAAAAATTTCTATGCAACGTAAGATTTTATTTAATATTTATATGTTAAAAAATAAATTTTTAATAAAAACTATATTATATTCTTTTTATAGTTGTTACACAGAAAAATCTATTAAAAAATTACACGGTTATTCTCTTAATTCTTTAGCTAAGCGTTAATGTTGAAATTAGGGAAATTTTTTTTTAGTGGACCTCTTTTTTATATTGTATAATTCTTTGACCTGTAAGATTTAATTAAAATTCTTTCTATAAAACTATTTAATTAAGTAATTTTAATTCTTTATCTTACGTCAATTTTGTAAGAAGATTCAAACTTTTGAAGATTTAAATTCAACATGTCATATAAAATTGAACTTAAACTACATATTCATATTTAGATATATTTAAATCTATTTCGAGAGATTCACGCTTATATTAAATATAATCTTGAATCATCCCAATAAACCTTAATTAAGCAAATGAATTTAAAACTGTGTAAACGAAGAAGATAATAAAAATTATCTGAAACTTTCCATGTGTAATAGATTTTAAATGTTCGATAATAATTTTTGCTTTTGAATAACACTGCACATTAAATGCATGAAAATGTATTCTCATTCTAAAATAAAGATTTTCCAAAATTATAGTATATTTAAAATAATTGATTAAAAAAATGTGTAGATGTAATAACAAGCGATAGTTTCTCATTAAAAACACACATATTTTAATTACATATTGTATAAGTATTGGGCGCCCCCCCAATACTTTTAATCCTTTTTTTAACGAAGAAAAAAGTCAAACTTGAGCGCGAAATCAGTGGCGAGTTTTGATGATGTAGTTCGTTTGCTACAGCAGCAAAGACATATAGCGGATTTGCTGCCAATAGGCCTATTCTGTAACTTTTGACGACAGTGTTGTTATCGTTACGTTGTCGTTGCGCAGCTTTTTTACCATATATTATACCTGCATAACGACAACGTAACGATAACGACACTGTCGTTAAAAGTTACAGAATAGGCCTACTGAATTGGTCAAATTTATAAAATTAATTTTAACAATCCTTGTAACTACGTGTACAGCCAAACGGTCATTTTCTTCTTTAAGGAGGTTACTGACTTATTTACAAAGTACTATGACGCAATATCGATTAAATTCCTTAAGCATTTTACATGTACATATGGAAGAAACGATGAAGTTAGATTTAAATGTTATTGCTAATGAATTTATTAACCGAAACAAAATCCGTCATGCTAATTTTTTTACGAGTGTAAGTTTCTTTCTCAATTTTCTCGACGTGCAGTAAATATTCTCTTTGTTCCTATAATCTACATACTTCCATCTCCCACCCCTCAGTAATGTTGAGGCTATTAAAAAAAAGGTCATTTTTGAAATTTATTTGTTATTTCTTGTCTCTTGCCTCCCCCCCATATTTTTCCCAAGTTGGCGCCACTGTAAGTGTACAATGTTTCACATCCCTTATTCGTTGAATCATCACCTATTTTATTTACGATTTATTAAGCACTTCAACTATTGTATTATTAGCCACAACGAAAGATTTAATAAATATTTGGAACATACATAATTAGGAAACAAAATAATAATAACAGACAATATAAAGCAAATAAACATGACAATATAATCATTAACGGGATAAATGCACAATTTTATTTTATATAGCTTTTATCAGTTAAGAATACCAATTTTAATTATTTAAAAACACAGTTTAGAATTTTTAGAACTTACGTACAAAAAAAATACTATTTTTTGCAGAAATTTAGAGAATAATGAACAAGCAACCAACCAATATCAATAATTTGTCTGGTAAATATTATTTTATTATGTAAATATAAAAGTATGTGATAAATTTTTAAGTCGACCCGACTGACAAGAGATGGTATTCTATTAATTACCACGTATCAACCATACGGATTGCGGTCCTATACGTGTAATAAATTTAATAAATGCTAACGCATCTATTATATTCTTCCCCCTCCCCCCAACACCCTCCCATCACGAAAACTGTTAGAAAATTTATTGCGAAAAATATTATCTCAGCCAGGATTTGAACCTGGACCTCCCTGTACTCCGTTTCGGGCGTCGTAGCCAGTTCGACCACCGAGGCATGTGATAATATTTATCGCAATAACCGATGATGTTAAGAAGAACGTATACGTTTCGTGTGACACCGTTATCTGGTCTGGTGTATAATAAACTTTAAATTTAATTTTCTAAATCGCCAGTAGTAATAAACGTATGTGATAAATTTTTAAGTCGACCTGACTGGCAAGAGATGGTATTCTATTAATTACCACGTATCAACACGATGATATTCTATTAATTACCACATTAGCATTTATTAATATTAAATTTATTACACGTATAGGACCACAATCCGTATGGTTGATACGTGGTAATTAATAGAATACCATCTCTTGCCAGTCGGGTCGACTTAAAAATTTATCATATACGTTTATTACTACACACACTGGCAATTTAGAAAATTAAATTTAAAGTAAATATAAAACTTAGATATATTTATATATTTATATCTTAGTAAACTGTTAATAAAAAATTAAGATCTCTTTATGGCTAGCTTAATAATAAAATAAAACAATATATTAATATATTATAAATTGTTTTTATGTGATCTATATAGGGAGACTATATTTTTACAATATTTTTCTATAAAGGTTTTTTATAGAAATTTGTAATATAAAAAACTTGGATATATTAAAAAATTTTGATTTAACAAACCTTTCATATGAAAGCTATTCGTTTAATCTTCGAATATCTTACGCGTTCTATTCTTCTGAATTAACACTCTGAAATCAGATCCGATATAATAGTGTGAATAATGAAAACAATCTCGATCATCTTCAAACTGATATTCATAAATTGATATTCGTGCTCCAATCCAATCGGTATTACTGACGAAGCAATCAATTAACCGACTTTTTTTACATAGGCCTTTCCCACAAGTTATAGCTTTTTTTGGCAAACTCCCTTTTTCATAATTGGCACCGTCGTGGGATTAAGTCCTCGTAATATAGTGATCGTGATTGGACCGCCGTCAAGGGACAAGTCATCGTATATCCGTCTCACTGGAACGAATCCAATCGTTACGTCCATCGGATTAATTGATTTCGACCGACCGAACCCCTATAATCTTCCTTCGACATCCACATTTCGTTATTAGTCACTGCTATAAACATCTTCGAGGATTGACATATCGTCCCATCATATACAGATATATAAACTTTTATTCTAATCCAGGACAATGTCGCGCCAACAGTACAGGCCCCAACATAATCATATAGCTTGCACATGTTAAATAGAGATAAAAAAAAATTTTTTTTTAATAAAAATAGTTTATTAATCCTCAACTACCTATGCATCTTAAGAATTTTATAAAATTTCTGTTCTTGGATATGCAATACCTCATTACGCGTCCGTAAAATAACATGTAAGTATTAATACTTATTTCTGTTTAATAACAAGAAATATATATCTTATATTATTATTATATTATATTCACATATAAACATTTTAAAGATTCACACATATAGCATATTTCTAATCAGAAATTCAAATATCAATACAATTATATGAAATTATATCATGACTTGATTGCAATTAAATTTATATCGCCCCACAAAGATCAAGAAAGCTCTTTTCTATATCGAGTCAAAGAAGAAAAATAATAATATTTTATCATCACTCCAGTGATATAACAAAAAAAATTTTTGTAGATAGCATCATATTTTAAAAACGTGACTCTCAAACAATTTTTTTAAAACTTAATAAACGCAATATCATGAATGTCCCGACCTTTCAACTGCATACAGCCGCAAACATGACAAAAAATCACGGAGATATTTTCAGTCACGTACAACTCCGGAAATATAAAATATTAGTCCATCGTTGTGACGGATGAAAGCAGTTGCCAAAAAACAAACGGGAGAAGAATTTTTCATTTCATTTCGTCACTAAGCATCAATTGTCATAATCTAGGTATTTGTATCAAAACTTCTGTACATATAAATATCAAAACTTCTGTACATATAAATAATGATATAAAATAATTATAAAAACTATATAGTTTTTAGCTTACACAATCGTTATATATGTAAACAAAAATTTTAAGCAACAATTTTCGCTATGATTATCTATAAAGATCTCGGAAAAGTTCCGAGAACAGTTTTGCAAATTGGACAACGTTAATCGCGATAAGTGAATTAGATTACACTTGCTAATTTGAGGCTTTGAGCTGAACGGAGATATATGTACGCTTAACGAGATGCGAGAACAGATCTCGCGTCACACAGAAATATTAAATTTAACGACTTCGTCGGAAAAGTGGCAATCCGGTACTACGAAACTTTCCCCAGAGCTATGTCGAGCATAAGTTGAGAATCCTCCTGGGAATTTTGCAATCCCAAAATTTAATTCAAAATGTTCAATAATACGTGACATACCATACATGCGCATCAAATTATTGAATGTATTACGAATGGCTGATATTGTACCGAAATATATATATAATTTAAAAAACAAAATTAAACATCATTTTTCGTAAAATTTGATTGAAAGTACATGTGGTTGCAAATTTCATGTATTTTCAACATTAAGCATCTTGATAACCGTAGCTTGAATTAAGCTTTTATTCACGCAAGATCTATAATTAAATTAAATAAAGAATAACATTTTGTTATTTATTCAATTATACTTAATATAATATTTAAATTTATAATTTCAATGTGAAAAGAAGAATCATAATGCTATAATATTGTATTGTAACAATTGTACAAAATAGTATCCAAAAATATCCAAGAACACCCAAAAATACCCAAGATTATCCGAGAATAAAGAAAATTGAGATAATATAGCTATAATAATATTATCACTTTTCATGACAATTTTACTCAAATTAAGAGTTATGAACTTATTAAGTGAAACGCATATTTAAGCATAACATTAATAATCCAATTTAATTATTTCAGATTATTAAACACTTTTAATTAATAATAAAATTTTACTGAATTGCTAATAATAAGATATTTGATGTGTCTTTAATCTTTTAAGCAAACTCGCTGCAAAGTAATATATAATGCGCAACTGTATAATAAATTCATTCTATCAGCTTTTGCCAAAATAAACAGAAAAATGATCGTAATATCAATTCTCTAAGTTTAATTAAAAATTGATCATTTGTAGGAAGTCACGTAACTAGGCAAATAAAAAATGTTCTATAATATATATAATGTATTTATAACAAAATATGCAATATTAAAATTATTAATATTGCATATAAAGAAGCAAATTTTCAAAATTATCTACGACAAGAGAATAAAAATATATAAAAATATGCTATAAGATACATTATGCATACAATTCGCACGCGTTTCAAGATGGCGTCTATGTGCACGTGCAACAAATATGAATGAAGTGTCTCATATATGTCTTTTATTGTCTAATTATCAAAGACTGATACGAATTTGCGATTAATATTAATTTCTAAAAACCTGCAAGTGCACTTTATTTCCCAATTAAAACTTAATATATTCCAAAATCCGACTAATAAGGAAAGAGCACAGAGGACGATCTCGAACTTTTCTATAGAATTTCTCAACCGCTTTACCAAACTAAACTTTAATCTTCTCAACTGGTAGTATATTAAAAAGAAGTTATAAATGTTTATGTGTGATACCGTAAGGCCATGAGTGTTACCATAATAAAGAAGACATGGGACTATCATATATAGACTTAAAGACACATTTTATCGCGTGAGCAATATGGAAGTAACAAGGGAACAGAAGTAACTTCTGCGTTGCCGGCGGGACGGAAAATAAACGATTGCGGATAAATTTACGAGGTAATACCGCGGTTAAAAGTTAAGAGCTGCTATACCAGATATACCTCGAAGTCTATTCTCCTCTCCGGAGGATCTTCGGCTAGTCATCGAGGGCACCCGATCGCAGGAATCGGGCGCCATAATCTTTCGAGATTTTGACAAGTTAAGATGTAGCGATCAGCGACGACATGAAAGTAGGAACAATCGGCAAATTGTAACACCGAGGTGGCTGACCCTGTCTTCTCTCTCGAGATACCGTTGCTTCTCTATCACGATCACGACCGCGCGATTGTTCGATAGTCACTGAGAGGAGGCGAGCCCGCGAGGAGGATAACTCACGTGCGCACCACAGCATCCGGTACGGCGGCAGTGGCGAAGAATCGCGTGCACCGCCGATCGCGCGACTCGCGTATCGGCTATTGCCGATCGGCAGGGGGTAGTACGAGCTCAGAGTAAAGATGATACACGAGGTCAGGTGCCGACGGAACTCGCGAAATACGAGGGCTCGCATCTCAACCGCACGGCGGCTCGGAGACGACTGGCATCCCGAGGGCTTCTGCGCCTCCTCCTGGTTGGTCGGTCGGTCGGCGGTCGCTTGGAAGGCTGGCTGGTCGCTCGACAACCCACCTTTTGGTTCTAGCTCTCTCGCACCATCATAAGCGCAGACGCCCCAAAAACAATCACCCGTCGTAATCAGGTTCGTTCCTTTCCATCTACCGTGCACCCCTTTCATCATCTTTCAGAATACAATGGATTATCGATAGCTCGTGATTATGATCTAATGTACGCCTTGAAAGTCACTAAGCTGTTTCGACTTATCGTCCCACGAATATGCAATATGTAATTTAAGTGAAAATTTTTCGAAGGGAGAAATGCAATTGTTTTCGAAGGAATAAAGCAGACAGATAGAGATAGCCGCAGTAGAATAGCCACAGTATTGATCAGACATTAGGCTATCTATATAGAAATAACCTAATGTCTTTAGTTTCGATAGCAGTATTTATTATTCTTAACGTGTATCACGATAAAACATACGAATAATGTTCAGAAAATATTTTTGCTTTTGTTTATATAGAAAAATTTTTTTAA
Organism: Aphaenogaster floridana; assembly: GCA_003063835.1. Lineage (NCBI taxonomy): Eukaryota > Metazoa > Arthropoda > Insecta > Hymenoptera > Formicidae > Aphaenogaster > Aphaenogaster floridana. Next base: position 212,712 of record NJRP01000137.1, on the reverse strand, counting down.
ATAATATATAAGCAGTATTAATATTTTATCTTATATAATAATAAAGAATTTTTATCCATAAGACTGGAATACTTGTCTTATTAATGTATAAATACAATAGTAATATTTCCAGCAAATATTCTTGTTTTCTTTCTTTCTTTGTTATAACAATTGCCATCTTTCATGCAGATTTTAATATTTAAACAATGTACAATCTTTGCTTTAAATACTGGAAAAGTTAGCATTAAAAGGATCAAGCAAAAATCTATGCAAACATAATGATAAGATAATGACATAGTATATTAAACAAGCTAAAATAATGTGATATAATGAAGTTCATATTTTGATAACGTAATATAATATGGCAAAGTTTAATGTGCGTGCGCGCGCGCGCGCGAGCGTGTGTGTGTACATATATGTTGTACGTAAAAACCAATTTAAATTATAATTAGAAAAATTAGTTTTTGAATGATTCCTCTTTCCCCTATTATTAAGTAAACAATTCTAATTTGATGATACCAATAGCCTTTCTTAATCTTCTACGCGCGATTTGACTCTTCATTTCACGGTAAGTTCTCCCAGTTGGCAAAGATTATAAAAGACATTAATGAAATTAAATTTTCTTGTAAATTTGAAGAGAGATGTATCTCGTTACGTTAGAAGCAAAGGTTTACTTAGTTTGCTTTGTTTGCTTTAAGAAACTATTTATGCTCCTAATAAAGGTTTTCTCATATATGCCGTCATTTGTCGAGTAAAACTGCAAAAGTGTCATATGTCTTTTGTCACGGTTTTCATGTCCTTTGATGTACTTTGCATTCTTTCAAGTGTCGTATCACTCTCTTTCCATGCTCTGCTATTTCTATGGCATTCCTCATTTGCGAACTCATTTGCCTTGAGCCTTTTAAAGAGCATAGGAAACGAAGAGTATGTTTAAGCTCACTTCGTGTGCACAATATATTATTATTTACTTCTCTTACATCATTTTCATTTCGATAAATTAGTATTGCGTATCATATATCTCGCATATACATAGCTATTATATCACATTCTTAAAAAAATTAAAATTAATTATTATATTATAATAAATATTGAAGATTAATTTATAAAAATCATTATGAATAGATATAATTATTTGCATAATTGTATTGTTTTTGTATACCTTTATTTACATCTTAGAACTTTTTTACTAACTTTTTTAATAATCTTAAGGTATTTTCACGTTTTATGTTCATATTAAATAAACACAGATAAAATTAGCGGGATATCATGGATTTATTCAAGAATTTATTCATTTTTACGTGTACTCGACTATATGTAGATAGATCAATAATTATTACATACATACAAATCTCATGAGTATTACATATTGCTAAATATTAACACTGCACTCATGAGATTTATAGAACTGCCATTATCACCCTCATTATTGATTCATTTTATGACCACAAGAAATAATAGAGATACGTTAATTTTTTTTGCAAACAAAGAATACATTTTTTTTATTTGGCTCAAATCTGTGTACAATAAAATACTATTCTTAACATATCATTATCTTACCTTTTAATCTTTACGATAATCGTCAAGATATAATTTATAAAAATAAAGAAATAAGCAGCTTTCTCTAGAATAATTGTTTCATTACTTGTGATTCCTATTTTGTACTTATAAAACTTTTATGAAATACATTAATGTAGATCGTCGACATTTGCCAGCTTAATTAAAAGCTTACCATAAGTAAAAGAAAATTGAAGGTAGTATATCATTTTCATTTTAAGCTTCTCTCATCTCCTGTACTATTTATTCTGAGGATAATAGCAACATTCTTTAAAGTAGCTTGGCTTGAGGAACAATAATTGATAAAGTACCTTTAAAATAACATACAATATTAAAATTTATTTCTCTCTAATAGGTACACTTAAAAAATTAATTGCACGATTTTTATCTTATGTTTCTGTTACTTTCATTATAAATTGAGGTAATTATGTAGAATAAGGCCTTTTCCCAATTTTGATTTTTTTTTGCAACTTTCTGGCTAAAAAGCTTTGTTGTGACTCCGACAGTGATAATCAATCGGGGAGGTCGAAAAATATGTAACCTACCTATTTTTTTACCAATTTTTTTCGACGTGGCTTTCCGGATCTTCCAACGTTACAAATATATGGT
>NJRP01000137.1:182340-202327 GCA_003063835.1 Aphaenogaster floridana | reverse complement strand
GTAACTATAACTGTAACGAGTTACTTTTCAGAATCGATAACTTGTAACTGTAACTAGTTACATTTTCAATGAAAAAACTGTAACTAGATACTTTTATAAAGTAACTTTCCCAACCTTGCTGATTTCCTTTGTGAAGTCCATTTTCGTGAGGAGGACATCATAAGAAATTAGCCTGCAATCTCTCCTCCTCCTCAAGCCATCGGTTCTTTGGGATTGCAATGCCACCTATAGCTACCTATAGGTACTATTACCGAGCCTCGGTTTTCGTCACATGTCCAAATGCATAGTTCGGCCTCCTTATATATATTCTTCATAGACTTAGCATAGGACCGAAAAACATGACGGGTCGATAAAAAGAGAGAGCGACTGGTGGTGGCGCAGGAGGCTGGAGGCCAAGCTCTGTCCTTTTCCTATTCAGTAGCGTGGTAAGGCGTTCGTACACCCGGGGATCAACAATTTCTTTTTAATTTCTTTTTGATTTCTTGCATTACGATTTGATTCAATGTTATAATTTGTTGTTCCATTATAGCGACAAATTAATTTTTATTATTTATAAACTTTAAAGAGCATTATATAAGATACTGACGATAAACGCCGGTGTACTTTACATGGGTTCATCGTCTTGCAATACGTTCCTTACATCCTCTGGATGGGGACAAAAGCAACCAATAGAAGCATTAGAAAGAGTGAGCAATTGGCCTCCACCTCGTTCCCTCTCTACCCTTCACTTTTTGAGGCTATTTTTGTAGACATTGCTAAGTCCATTCCCAGTGAGAAATGATTCATCGATCGACATCGAATCGACGTCGAAATCATCGAAATTACATCAAATTTGATGTAATTTCGATGATTTCGACGTCGATTCGATGTCGATTCGATGAATTTCAATTAGTCATTTCTCACTGGGTTCTTTATGTCGATGCCTAACACAGTAAATATCATCAGTAACTTTTGGTCCAGCTTGTCCTGCGAGTGATATGCGCATGTGTGGCGGCCATTAGACAAAGAGAGGGATCCCTTAATATCTATCTGTCTCAGGCTTTCCGCCTACAGGGCTGCGTTCGGAAACATCACCCGAGTGTCCCCGGGTATCATTTTATCCTTGTTTAACATTCGGGGTGCGTTCAGATTCCTCACCCGAGTGCCCTCAGGTATCGTTTTATCCTTGTTTAACATTCAGTAAACAACAAGGATAAAATGATACCTGGGGACACCCGGGTGCGGAATCTGAACGCAGCCTCAGTGAACAACAAGGATAAAAGATACCCGGGGGCACTCGGGTGATGTTTCCAAACGCAGCCCTGGCGTAGCATCGAGTGCCTCTTCCATAGTTATATCTTATATCTCAGTGGTTGCGAAGCACTGATAATGCATAGACTAAAAATAAATTTTCTTTTCGGAAATATTTTTTTCTATAATATCCTTGTGTATCTAATACTGTGTATCTGACACAGTATTTACATATATAGAGCAAATTATATAAGAAGGTGACACGCTCAATTTATACGGTTCATCATCCGCGGCATAATCGACAAGGCACCTAATCGAGGTACTTCGCGTAAATAATGTTATTAAACAAAGCTTCAGATTTAGAAATGGTGTAGGGGAAACCGCATTACACTCGACAGAATGAACACAGTGTATGAAGGAAGGGGGATTAACAAACTAGTTGATCACATCGATAATGGCTATTACGAAACATTCCCCCTTTGTATCAAACAAAAATTTCAAATACTAATATGGATTACGTACAGATATGATGCACATCGTTAAACAAACCGCGATTAATTTTAATTTTATTTAATCTATATAGTACAAAATTAAACTATATGCAATGTGACAATAAAGGTTAAATTTGTGGCGCTGTTGAGATTTTTTATCTTGCTTTCAGAAATGATTGTTTCAGAATTAAATATTTATTGATAAACACGTTGCATTAAAAAATTATGCATTTTATAAATATGGTTATTTTGCGCATTATTTTTTATTACATTATTACATTCTAAGGAAAATATAACAATCTTTTAAAAATAAAGGCATATCGATTTATTGTTAAGATGTTTTTACAAATTGCAATTTGTAAGCCATTCTATTTAATCATCCTCTTGTCGATTTAAATGCCATGGTATTTGTAAATTGAAAAATATATATGACGTCATATCTTAAAGGCATTTATGTTATCAGATTAACCTCAATACCATGAACAGATAACAAGGATATGAATGCATCCAAGCGTGAATGTTTCGCGAAAATCGCATTTGATCCTAGTTTCGAATACCTGAACCAAAACTGGTTGGCAATCCGTGATAACAATGGTCGCGTTCAGCGGACCAAGCCGCTCAGTAGCAATCGAACGTGATTGGCTCTTACTTTTAGAACCAACCAATCAACGCAGAATGTTGATAAGACGAACTCAACAGTTGTGTCTGCTGAACGCGCCTAAAATCAAGCAGAATAAAAGAATGATAATGGAAAAGAAATGAACTCTGACATTTCCGTTATAAAAGTAGCGTTAAATTGGACGATATTTGTACACAAATTTGCTTCCAAATTTTCCGAAAATTTCGAAGAGAAATTCTTTAATGCAAGACAATTTTTATTTTGCACTAAACAAAGATTCTGTTAAAACTAATTATCTATATCTATATTTTTTGTAGTTTAGATTTTTAAATATAATTTTTTACAGAAAAAAAACAATTGGAACAGATTTAATTGCTTGTCAAAGCCAATATGTTATGGGGTAATAGTATTTATATTTAAATATCTTTTCATCCACTTTAAAAGATTCTTTTTATAATATTAAGAATATATATGGATATCTTTTTTCCATTAATCTCAACAAATCTTTTAGATAAGTTTTTCTTGGAACTCTATATATATTAAGCATTTTTTATTACTTCGTCTGCTATCAATATCGATTAAAAACAAATATTTTGTTTATTCTATAACCTTTCTCATTTTTGTTTAAAACCATTTCCAGAGATAAATTTGAATGTTAAAATTGCATAGTATACGTTACAAATTATTTGAACTATTCTCAAAAAATTGATATAGTGATCTCTCGAATATTTCTCTAACAAATTTTTAACTGTAAAAGCAAAACACGTAAAAAGTAAAAACATAGCTAAAAATAACATTCGTTACAAAGTAAAGTTTTTGTATCAGAGAAGATTATTCTCTGCAATTGCTAATTTGCGAAACTCTGCAGTACGTAAAACAAAGTGTTTCATGAATAAATATAAAAAATGTATTCCTATTACACTCGTAAAATTTTTCATTAATCAGTTGGATCATTATTCTTTACGTAAGAAATATTTTTTTACGTAAAGTATTTTAGGTTTTTTGAAAATATTCATGATAAAAATAATTGAAGCCTAATTGTTTCTTTATAATAATCGTAAAGAATAAATAATCAGTATTATTTATTTCTGTTTCTATATTAATGTATTTTTAAATTAATGTCAATAATTTATGAAGAAATAAAACTCATGATTGCATTATTAAATAAATTGAGACTTACTGAAAACTATAAATTAGTTGTATAATACAAAAAATCTGCTTATTTTTAATATAACAATCTTGGATTTCTTTTATAAAAAAAATATTCAGCTAATAATTAAGTTCTAATTATTAACAGTGCACATTATTTACTTATCAATCTTTCCTTGATCTTTTCTTACACATAATTACTTAAATAAAAGAATAATGAATTTAACTTGAGTCACACATTTTCTACAAATACGCTTGTGGTTTATGTCTGACAATAAAGAGACTATTATTGTATTTACGGTATCCGCAAATATATTCAACATTATATACAACACAAATACGAGTTTACTCGGTGATTTAAGACACCTGCTGCTTATGCTATATCGCAGTTCATCGATCTGGAGAATCCAGTGCAATAGGATGTGGTTCGCTTTATGCTCTGGCTAGTAATTTCAATAATCACTAATCATATTAAGTTAATTACTTACGTGTAACGCAGAATAAAAGTATAGCTCCGCACTTACCTGAAACAAGAAAATTAAAATATCGTGAATGGACTGCTTAAAGTAATAAAAAAATAGTAATAACAGACATAAGACATAAAATATCATAAATTAATTTCTTTTTTGATAAATTTTTCAATTGTCATAATACAGTAAAGAATAACAATAAAAATAAATAAAAAAGCAATTAGTTTAAATGTTATTAACAATATTATCAATAAATGTATCTAAATTTTCTTTATGTTTTTATATATAGTTATATAGCTTTAGTTTTAATAATCTTATTCATTATGATTGTATTTATCCAAAAATATTTTAAACGAATAAGAGATTCAGCATTAATGCAACGTAAACAATTTTCTTTTAAAATTAAAACAGATTTTAAGAAAATTATATACAGAATAGACCTTTTTGTTTTTAATTAAATTTTAAATAAGTATGATATTATATTATTGAATCTTTATATTATACAGAACTTTTTGTATTATTAAGTGTAATAATAATAAATTCATGCATATTTTTAAAAAAATACAGTTATAATCCATTTTCAATTTTAACAACGTAATAACGTGTAAATCAAATGCATAAATTTCTTATTAAGTTGATTAAAGCTATCTTCAATATAATTTTGTGATTATTTCGCACAGATGTAATTTTGACTATTTAGACTATTAAAAATTAGTGGTTAGACTAAATAATAATAACATAAAAATAAGGAAAATAGGTATACAATATCCAAGTATTCGAAAAGAAATCTCGTTTCTATCTAACAACGAAAGCACTCTAAAGGATTCGGTCGCTTCAAAATGCAACGTAATCTCTCCGTGGTCAAGAAGAAATAAGAAATCTCTTTCCATTTTCGCTCGTTCCTGAAATGTTTTTAGAACATTTATTGAGTGATATCTTAAAGTTTCTACTAAAAACAAAAACGATATTCCATCATAAAAGATAAAGAGACGGACAGTCAGCACAAAATGATGCTGTTTTCTAATGCGTAATAAAGTTCGATTTATGCGTGATATAAAATCGCTTGAAATTACTTTAATTTCGCTATATTAATAAAATCAAATTACTCTCCAGGAGTTACGAAACACGTCAGATAACAGCAGTTAAAGCAAAGATATAAATGGAAATAGCCGCACATTTGTTTTAATAATGTGTATGACAACGATAAAAGTGCAAATTTTGTCACAATTTTGCTTAAATGGGAGACATTAACTTCAGCTTAATATTGCTATAAATTCGAATTTAGTAGTTAAAAGACGTTATCAAGCTTTCGAAGGATTTATGACGTTGTGCATAAGTTCATTTACGGCATTCCTGGATACAAAAATAGTTTTCAATGTTAAGTTCTAAGAAACTGCATTGTTCTACGATATATTATGCTTTTTCCTATTCAAAATTACATTTTTTTAAATTTATAAAAATAATTTTATACATATACGCAATACACATACTTCCAAATTTATATCATTATATATCTTTCAATATTTTATAATCATAATCATAATTTACATATACAATTTTAGAATTGCTATCTACAATGTGTGTAATGCACAAGGATTACGAAAAACATAAATATTTATCAATAAATGTTGCATTTTCTAACATTAATTTAAATGTTTCTAAATAATATATGAATTTCTATACATATAAAAAATTTATAAATTTTAAAAAAATTGATAAACTTTTAAGGAATTTATAAATTTTGAAAAAATTTATATTATTTTTATAAGAATTCCAAGAAAAATTTCTAAGAAATTTATTATTTTTACACGTTACAGATACAAATATAATCTAGAAGTAAAATAATAAAAATCGCCATCAATATTTAACTTAAAAAAACTTGTGAGAACTTTGTGAAAAATACAATAAATAAAAGCAATGTGTTTCACACGTACGGAAAATCCGTTCGTCTCTATCTCCAACTAAAGCAAAGTTCTCTCTTCCATTTTAGTTCCCTTTGAAAACCGTTATGTATTATTTCATTGTAACGTGATTTAAATAAAAGATTTATATTATAGTGCCATTTCTCATAATGCTCTTACTGCTAAACAAATTTTACAGATTTATTATATGTAACAAAATATATATATTAGAATTTTTAAGATTAATATTATTATATTATAATTGTCTAGCCATGTTTACTTTTTTTCGTACAAATTTTACAAATATCACTATTCATCAACTACCTACAAAATTTTGTTGCACTGTTGTACGACGTTTACGTTAGATTTATATATCGCGACATATAAAGTTTACTCGTGGTTTTATTGCCTAACATAGTATAGCAATCGCTATTGGTTTTCGATGAAATGACCATACATGCACGTTGTCGATAACGATGATCGATAATCGAAAGCTTGTTCTTTGTAGGGTCGTTTACGATGCACTGACGAGATAAAGCAGCTCCGCGCTTGCTCAATGAAAAAACATATATAATGATATTATTAACCTCTCCTATAACACTTTTAACATTTTTATTTAAAAACATAGTTGAGCCTACTCGCCCATTTTATCTATATCAAAACTTACGGATATTAATAAGGTCACGCTCTTTTTATTAAAAAGGAGAGATAAAATAATAAAATTCCCTCAAAAAGAGGCTTAAACGCACATTGTGATAATATATAAAATACAACAAAAATTTATACAATAAATATTATTTTCTATACAGCTTGCAAATTATTATTTGTACAATAATTGGAGAATTTCGCAAAATAATGCTGTAGTAAAAAACATAATTTGTACAGTAAATTGAACTTTAAAATCGGACATAAAAGTACGAATAAATAAAAGCTATACTGAGAATAAAACGATGAAATTATTGTCGAAGGATAATAGGAGCCCGTTCGTTATCGTCAATGGCATAAAGTTTAATAAATACTCCTACGAGAAATTCAGTGTGCAAATTAATTTTAATTTTCGATACGAGGGATTTTACTTCTTGCAGTCAACCGAAAATGAAATTAATATCATAAAAAGGACTATTATTTGGATTATATTCATCGTCATTTAAATTTTCTTTTTTACAAAACTCCAAAGAAAGAAACTATAAATAGAAAAAATGTCATTGCTTATATAAAAATACGAATAGATGTAGATTTCGTAATATGAAATAAATCGATATATCAATAATTTTTGTTCTCACATTATTTCTAAATTATTGCAAAAAACATATTTTTATGTTGTTAGATTAATGTTATAATTAATTTAATCTTATGTTTATTATTTTATAAACTTTTAATATAATCAGATGGCTAAATTGGATCAAAAAAATTTTATTTTAATATATTCAATGAAACTAACTTCATTATTAACACTAAAGCTACCGACAATTTATACATATATATACCTATTTAAATAAAACCGGTCATTTGACCGGTTCGGTAGAAATAGGTATAGCATTATTATTAAATTTAATACTCGTAGAGGACCACAATCCGTATGGTTGATACGTAGTAATAAATAGAATACCATCTATGGCCAGTCAAGTCGTCTTATAATTTATTATATGTTAATTATTTACTGGCGATTTAAGAAAATTAAAGTTTCTGGTTATTATACACCTCTAAAATATGGTGTCACACGAAATAATACGTTTTTTTAACATCATCGTTTGTTGTGATAAATATTATCACATGCCTCGGTGGTCGAACTGGCTACGACGCCCGCACGGAGTATAGGGAGGTCCAGGTTCAAATCCTGGCTGAGGTAATATTTTTTGCAACAAATTTTCTAACAGTTTTCGTGATGGGAGGGTGTTGAGGGGAGGGGGGAGTATCTAATAGATGCTTTATAGCATTATTATTATTAAATTTAATACTCGTAGAGGACCACAATCCGTATGGACCACAATCATCTATGGCCAGTCAAGCCGTCTTACAATTTATTATATTTTAAATAAAAGTTTTATTTTTTCCAATTGAATGCAGGTAATATGTTTATCAGAAAAAACGAAAGAAGAAGAGAGATAGGTATTGAAAAATTAATTATATGTATATTAAGGAAAAATCGTGAAGTCAATTGAGGAAAAGCGATAACATTGAATGCAGAATTTTTAGTCAAAAGTTTAAAAACGGTCATTTGACCAACGGTGGTAGTTTTAGTGTTAATTAATTCTATTCAGAGCATGTAACCATGTAGCTATGCTGAGATAAAAGAGTCAATTTACCATGCAAATTAAATCCGCATTTATAAAACCAATTCAACTTCTGAACTCCATGTAGAATCGTACTAATCTTGTTAATCTGTCACTTTATGAAGTAGAATAAAGTCGTGACAGCTAGAACCGGAACTACATCCGAGACAGAGATCAACGAACCTTTCATCCAATCTGAAGGACGACCTGGACAGGTCGCTCCAAGCGCTCATGCTCCGGCTACGTCTCCTGCAAGACTGCTGCGGTGTCAGCAGTCTATTGCTGCTTCTTCGCCTAGTGGACGCCAGATTCTCTGCTTGAAAATACACTCTAGGCGTCTTCTGCTGAGACGCATTCGGTGGCGTCGAAGTCGGCGTGACTGCTGTCGAGGTGTGGAGTTCCGGCAAGGCCTCGTAGTCCCATGCTCTGGCGCCCATATCGAGCAGGGGCACCGACGAGGCTGCACTGGAACTACGGAGCGGGTCCCGAGGCTTACGGTAATGAAACAGGGCGAAGATCTTACAGCACGCCGGCTCGTTCTCCTTTTCTCTCTCTTCTTTCTTTGCTGCCGGCAACTTCACTTTGAAATGATCGCAGAACGTATGAGATCTACCGGCGACGTCCGGCCACATCGTTCCTTCGACCACATCGCCGTAAATCCTTTCCAATCACTCAGCAGAATCGTTATAATTGGTCGAGCAGGTACGATAAACAAATCCGAAGAAATATATAATTGATTGATAACGGAGAGAAAGAGTTGATATATTCTGGATGAACATCTTGATGAAAATGATATCCGCCACCGTGTAATATTGATCAATTGACTTATTATAAAATAAGTCAATAATAAATTTAGATTTTGTCCGCCTTTTCTATGATTGTTATAATGTTATTGCTTCATTTCGCAAAACTATTACGTGCTTAAATAACTTTACCCATATATACTTTAGCATACTCATATCCTGAATAATCCATTAATCTTGCATGAGCATAGCTTCAATATGTTGTAAGTGTATTTTGTGTACTCATATTGTTCCTTTAATTATTAAAACCAAGTTTAAAGAGAAGTTACTCTCGACAAAGATTCGAAATTTGTACTCAAACGTTGCAATAAATTAGCAAAACTCTTATGTTTCTAATTTTTCAAGGGGCTTCAAAGGAAAATTTAATTAGAATGCTGTTTTCTTGATACATAGCAGGAAACAAAATTATGGAGGAAATGCAAGCGTTTCTGCTGCAAAATTGTTTCGCTATTTGTAAAAGTTGATTACACTCTAACCAAGAAGTATTGTTTTTCTTACAGGAGAAACACTTGGCAAAAGTAAATTGACGAAGGAGCAGCGAAGGTAATCTTATGAAACCTATTCGTGCACGATGAAAAGGGCTCTCAAGCGATCTAAGTAATTCCGATCTTGTATCTAATCTACCGAATAAATTTGTATCAGAAGGAATTTGTAAGTTCTAGTTCTTCAAAAGTAAGAGAAATGCCTGCTTCTCAATTGCTCTTTTTTCTCGAAACAAGATGGAAGACGATACTTGCAGATGAGGTAACTTTGCGAGGTAGTTTCACATAACTAAAGTTTCCTACCTTGTTCCAAACTATTGCACAGTCGCCCTATAGTTGATATTATTTCAACTAATAAGCTCTTAATACCACTAACAACATTCATAAAAATTCCGAAAAACTTCTCATAGCTCTGAGCATTAATTTCTCCGATTCTTATTTACATATTCTCACGAATTTACATATATAGAATTCTCACAATGAAGCGTTTACAATAAACATTTAATTTTTAAAAGCAGTTTCTCAAAATTCTAACTTCCAACGAGCTTTAACAAATCTCATATAATTAACATTTTAACAAGTATCATTGACAATATTTATTTCTTTTGTTGGCTATGTGGATAACAATTTACTCGGCTACTTTTGATCGCCGAAAATGCATCAAAAAGCATAATTTAGATAATATTAACGATCGAGCGTAAAAAGAGTAACTTTTCGTTCTGTTCTTGCCCAAACGTTGTCAAACTTTGATTAATGAAAAGAAGAGTTTCATGAAACTCATTTTTTTGTATTACTACTTTTGACAAGTAGACAGTTATGTTGAAGTGACACTTACGTTGAACGCCGTAATCATCGCAAGATAATAGTAACGATTGATCGCAAATAACAATGGAACAGCGTGAAAGATTAACGCACCTTGCGCAACTACGGAAAAGTGTATTCGATTGGAATCGTTTTGTATTGATTTCCACTTCTCTCTCGCTCGTGAAATAAAAATACACTTACGTTAAAGCATTTTGTAAAACATTGAGTCTCTTTTTTTATATTTTGAATAAAATTTACAAGAGTTTTCTGGAGTATTCCATTTGCGTGATCACTTTTTTATCAAAGTAAAGCGACGTTTATTTTAAACTTATATTACTTTACGTATTTTTTATGCTTATTTTTTATTATTACGAACTATTTATATGATATTAACGATCGTTAACGATACGCAAAACAAGAGTTAAATTGCGTAAAAAATATTGGACTATCAAAACGAGATAGTACCATCGCTCATTTTCGAATGACCACTATCTTTTTCACTGAGCGAAAAATGCACGTTTCATACGATAAGAGACTCGCCAGGGGATTCTTCGAGATGATAAAATAATGTCTAGCGAATGCACAGTAACACTCTGATTGATTGCAGCTACTGTCGCCGCGACGGTGGTCACAAAAGCATCTCGAGAGACATCGTTTGCTCTACACGTTTCCGTCTGACCTGAATGACGTCACATGATCGAAGGTCACGGTCAACAGATACAACAACTACAACGACGAGAACGTGCTCCTTTGCAAGTTACGCGAGATCAACTTTAACATCTCGATGAGATTACATCAGTTTGTTCTTATTTAACGCCTTACTTAAAAACAAGCCCCTGAATACTCCTACTCTTCTATATACCTTAAGTTTTGATTATGTTTGTTGTGTTAATTTAGATTGCGCTTCAGATTTCATCGATCCACGCCTATATTCCAGTCTCTTAAACTTTAACAGATATCAACTAAATTTCACATATGTGAAAATATTCACTTTTTCGTCTCTTAAAACACCAGTACAACATGCAGCAAAATAACAACAGCATACAAATGTTTTCTTGTCTAGATAACAAGATTTTTGGATTATGTAGAAACAGGATATGATTCTTCATGTCATGACATACATTTCGTTTAGAGTACAATAAAACCACTTGTTTTCTTGAGAATTTGCTTTTCGTCAACGACGAGAACGCATTCAATCATTTAAGTTCCATTTTTAACAATGTGGACTTTATTTCTTTACGTTTCGAAAACGTATCTCAAAATTTGCTCATGTCAAATGTCCAGTCACTTAAAAATCTTTCTTCATATATCACCTGAATTTTTCTCGTAAGTATGGAAACGTTCAATTCTTCGCGTATCAAAGATATTCACCAAATTTCATGAATGACAAGAGTATCGAAACTTCCTCGTTTCGATACCAATAAGCCGTAATACACTCGCCGCAGGTGGCAGCGTCTCACGAGGATACAGTTCCATTGTCACTTCTAGAAGTAGTAAAGGGAGGATCATTATCCACCTCGTCGTCCTCCGATTCGCTGCACTCAGGAACAGGTGCCTGCATTGTTAGGATTTCAATGAGATCAAGACGCGACGACAAGTGATGCGCTTCACGATTTAAGGATAAAGCTTTCGAAAAAAGTATGAGATATCTCTGACGTTGAGACCCACACGCACTCACGATACCTCTCAGTTAACGTTGCTGATTGTCCCTCCGATTCACGACCGTCATCGACGTGGGATCTAACGGGTGTCGTGTCGGAATACAACGACGAAATGCCGCATCGTCCTTGACATTCGATGAGCGCGTCGCGACAACTGGTACAAAAACTGGTACGATTTGATCACACCCTGAAGGGATTTGGAGCAGCTTCGAGAATAATCCCGTGCGAATCCCACAATTACCGTCGCTCCCTCACACACATCATGTCATGAACTAGAACGAGAATCGGAGACACCTTCGTGAACAATCTGTTTTCATAAGGTATGGAATGGCGGAAAACGAACAGCCGAACGGTCGTATTGTCTCAGCCGATAGTGGCTTTTTCGCGGCGTGAGAGAGGAGACTAGCTCGCAGCTCACTATCCCGTACTGCGGTACACGCTAGCGGGTTTCTCTCGCGCGCCACCCCCTTGCGCTCCGCCGACCTTCCAACCCATGTATTCCACCTTTTCTCTCTAGTTAGTACCATCAAGCGCGCTGTCGCGCTCTCTTCCTCTCTCTCTTGCTCTTTCTATCATCGCGCAGGGTGTAATCGTCGTTTATCTCACTCGCTCCTGTGGACGTTGTCCTCTTCCGTCTCTTCACCGTCCGTCGACGCCGTCGTGAAAGGGCGCACATACACGCACATGGCGCCGCCGTTGTCAAGGCGACTGCGCCACTTTGGAGTACATCGAAGATCTACTCTGCCTCTCGTCATCTCAGCTTGGCAGTCCGTCATGTTCAAGCTGTTCGTAGATTTCTCATGTTTCGTGAATGACAAATGATCGCGGAGCATTGAGATAAATAACGATGACATATACAGTTTATTTACTCCTCAACGGTGATCGTGTTTTTGGTTTCTTCATCGTCGTACCTCTTAAAAAGAACGATGCTACCAAGTTACAGCCAAAGACGATTTGCAAATTTCTTGTTAAGAAAAAACGCACATTTTCGTGAGTCTGTCTTTTTCTCTTGATGCGTTTCTAAGATCGAAAAGAAAGTTATAACGTTGAGATTGTACTGCATTCTTTTCTTAAAATGTTAACGATTTTTACGTTAACGATTATTATGTTAACAATTACTATGTTAATCTTATGTTAACAATTTTTAGTGGGATGGATTCATCTTAAACAATTGTTTTTATTAAAATTTGTTTTCATAAATATATAATACTGTGTTCTTCCGTTTTCTGATGTTATTAATTAAATTATTTAATAATTGATTTTTGTATTTGTTAACCTATGAATGAGCATCCCTGTTCAGCGAGATAAACATGCGCTCTATTAAGGGTATACTTGTGCACTTTTGGGGCGGTGGATTATAACGGAACAGGATGAATGGACGCCTTGGAGAGACAGCATCGATTTGCACCGGGAACCAAGCCAAACTTGCGTGACGAGCTTGCGCTGTAACGCAGGCGGAAGACTTGAAATCTAAGAAAACCACGTGGTTCGTTACTATATGCGCCGAATTTGCGTAATAAAAAGTATACGCGAGAGATTAACGCTTTTAATGAGACCTTTTCATGCTGTTTGTAATCTCATAATCGCCATTTTAAGCAATTTTATGCTTGTAACGCACCGTCATTTTTTATACATGAAAGTTTCGAGATAAAGATTTATGACACGCAAGATAAAACAGTGCTTGTGTTAGCATTTGTATTAAAAACTTTAGGAATCAAATAACTTCCTCATTTTTTTTATTAACACAACTATGAATAAGAATTATTATATAAAGTACATCTTTTAGATCTTTTCCAAAAATTATGTGTATCTAGAAAATTATATGGCTGTTTATAAAGAATAGAAAATAAAGATATAAAAAATATTACAAATTAAAACCGTAGTACATTACGCTAATAATTAAATGTTGTTACTGTAGCATATCTAATTATTGTTATGATTAATACGATTTTAATGTATACATGTTGCATATATTGTTATATATAATATATATATATATATATATATATATTAAGTCCAATATATATTCTCACAAGAGATATCAGTAAATAGTTATTTGTGTAACAAGTGCGGGAAGTTGACAATTGGACACGAGCGCGGAGAAGGCGAATGCGATCATCCGCACGAGTTTACAATTGTCAACTCGCACGTGTTACACACACTATTTTATATTACACGTGCGTGGAAAGTGGCCCATTACGCGCGTGAAACGCGCGTAATGGGCACTTTCCACGCACAAGTTATATAAAATTATTTTCTCATTAATATTTTAACTTAATTATTTATTTACAAAGCATCACTTTACATTTACATTTATG
This sequence comes from Aphaenogaster floridana, assembly GCA_003063835.1. Taxonomy (NCBI): domain Eukaryota; kingdom Metazoa; phylum Arthropoda; class Insecta; order Hymenoptera; family Formicidae; genus Aphaenogaster; species Aphaenogaster floridana. The sequence continues at coordinate 188,126 of NJRP01000137.1, read as the reverse complement.
TGATAAACTATTACGTTATACATTATATAGTACTTGACAAATATCAAGATTAGACAGTTCTCTGCAATTCGCTTTATTCATGAATTCTTTGATGAATTTGAATTTTCAATTAAATTATAAATCCATTTTAATAAAGTTGGCTTGCATGTAAAATAGAATTTAAAAAATAAATTTTTGTTATTTATACTTATATTATTTATCTCAAAGAAAAATTTAATTAAAAAATTCTTAAATTTTTAATTAAAATTTAATTTAAAAATTCTTAAATTTTTAATTAAATTAAACATAAAAATGTCATATGTTTGACAAAATAGTTTCATTAAAAAATCCTTTATATTATTAAATAATAAAAGAATATGTTATTAAGAAAAAATATAGAAATGTTATATGTTTGACAATAGTTTTATTTAAAAAAAACCTTTATATTATTAAATAATAAAAGAAACTGTAGACAAAAAAGTACATGTATATGATAACTCTGAAATGCTATAATAAAGAGGATTATTAAAGAATAAATATAAAATTGTCAGATATGCAAATAGCGTGATGTATCGATTGATGCAGTTTGAAGAACAGCGCTTTGCACACATAAAACTTCATAAGGATAGTGAGAAGACAAGCGTGCATAACAAGCAGAAAAGATATAGCTTCATTTCGAGAATATATCGCTTCTTTGTTACGCATTCATTTTTTTTGACAGTAGGTTGCAGTTGGGTTAATGGAGACGTAGATTTGCTTTTGCGCATCAGAAGTACAGCTTAAATGGTACAAAATAAATCTTTAAAATCGATCGAATAAATGATTCGATAGCTTTTAACTCACGTCGCGCGTATTATTATTTTACTTTATGCATTACTGTACAAAAATTACTTACATTAAAATAATATTTGCATATATATACTGCCATATTTGAAGAAAAAAATGTTTTGCATATTTGTTCCATAAAATCTGATATTGTTTTTATGTGGTATAATATATAGGCATTAAAAAATTTAAATTATAAATGATGTAATAAAATATTCTCAACTGTAATATTTTCAGTATACTTTGTACTAACGTATATTACAGTTAACTTTAAATCCAATATCTTTTATTCTTTATACGATATACAGAACGTATAAAAAGATGATGTAATATACAACATTTATCTATAATTAATATTCTTTATATCATGTATAAAACATCAAGGATTGCTCACATTAACTTCACAACCTATGCAATTGCAATTTCGCAGGCCTTTATTGCTATTTCTACCACAGGCAACGTTATTCAGAATTTAATTATACTAAGCAACCCAAAGTGATTCAAAGCATGATTAATTTGGTTTCTAGGCGATAAACTGCTTTCCGCATAGGGGCGTGTAGTAAACGTGAATTTCATTAATAACATCTTGGTTTATATAAAGGCAGGGAATTTGAAGGTATGAGAACATTATTTTGATGTCAAAGTCTATTCAATTCATAGTTAGTAATATTCGCAGGAGAAACCTGTATATTGAAAACTTCTAGAATTAGCAATACAAAAGTATCTACACAAAATTAAATATTTCAAAAGAAAAATTAATTATTTAAATAGAAATTTACAGCTAAATTAAAGTATTAAAGTCGATTAAGGGAACCAGATAGGTTTGAAATTATTTTTGGTTTTTTACATAATCGGTTAGTATATTCTTTTAAGAACATTTTGGCGCAAAAAACTTCGATATTCGCAAAATTGAGTTCAGGAGAGCCAAAAATTTGTAGCCGTGCACGGCCCGCGATCAGGTAGCGGCACGCCTTTGTGCCTTTGTGTCGCTCTTCCCTCGTGTTTCTATTGGCCAAACCTGTGGGGACGCGCGATTGCTGCTCAGATGGAAAATGACCTCGAGAAGTCATTTTATAGCATGGGCAATTTTTGAGCTTCGTAAGTATCAATTTTCTAGCCGTAATTCCCAAACTTTAACCGCGTTTTTCTCAAAACAGCATTTTCCGCTAGTTTTGCCGCGATAACTCGAGAACGGCTGAAGATATCGATTTGATTTTTTTTTTTAATTAAAGATAAACACGTATTACATAAACTGAACTTATGTCTGCATATGAAAATTAACTTTTTAAAACCGTTTTAACAATAAATAGCTTAAAATTTTCAAAGTTTTTTGGCCGTCATTACTATAATTTTGATGTTTTTTTTACAGAATTTAGGTTCAGTCTATAGAAGGGGATCTTATCAACAAAATGACGCCAAGAAAATAAAAAAACTCCAACTCGTTCACCCGGAATCGCGGCAAGAAGAAAGCAGTGCGCGAGTCGCGCGGTTGCCTTCAAATATAAATATCTCCTTTAATTATTAATATTTTTGAAAGTTTCAAAGCTTGTTTTGTTTATCAAGAATGCATAAAAAACATGCAAAAAGAAAATTTGTGTATGTTTATTCGTTCATCCACAACCGTCATTTGAATCTCACGCAGTTTTCGGTCGTTGAAAAGGACTCATATACCTTGTTAGAAACTAATATTAATATTTAACTGCATAGAAATTGAGGTTTTATCATAAACTATTTACGATGTGAATGACTCATTGAAATTCATCATAAATTTCTCATGATCTCCTGAGTATCCATGCAAGATTAGGTGGAACAATCCATTTTTTGACAAATCCTTTGGGGCTTAAGGAGCATCAGAATGAGGCAGAATGAGACATTTCATGAATAACAGGTAAATCTTGCGGGATTTGGCTAAAGTGCTGAGAAAACTTAAATCAAAATTCTCATGGGAGTGAACCTTTTCACTAAGCGTCCTTTGATACACATGTTCTTTTATATGATGCTACATTGTTATATTAACATAATCTGAATAGAGTAATAAAATACAATGAACTTTCAAAATATATGACAAATTATAAAAAATATAAAACTTAATTTTGTATAAAAGTTAAATACATTTGAACAAAGATTTAATAAATTTAATAATATTGCTCCAAAAAACAAACCCTAACACTTAAAGCATGTAGTAAATATAAATAAGTTTATTATTTCAATTAATCTTAATAATAATATTAAAAATTTATTTGAGATTAATAAACATTTATCAAAATTCAATAGGTTTACTAACCATCTTATTTAAATGCTTTGATATTTGTGAAAATAAAATTCTTGTTTTATGCCAAAAATTAAAGTATCAATTAATTTCATATTTTATAACACGCTTAGCATTAATAAAATAAAAATACATTAAATTTATTTTTGTAGCTATTGTAATACTTATTCAAACCGTACAAAACAATATTTAAAAGAATGTTTTACCATAAATTATTTTGTTAAAATTATTTTACAAGTTAATTTTTACAAAGTTTTTATAACTTTTATTTAATTTTTCCATAAAATTATTTCTTTTTATTTAGATGTAGGGGAGACCGGGGCACCATGAGCCACGGGGTACCATGGGACATTGACTGTTTAGGGTAATCTAGAATGTTTAGGTTGGTACAATTGGTATCATACGATTGTTATTTTGTTGCCCATACTTTGTATCTATGTGGCAGTATTCAAACTTCGTTATCTCGAGTCGAGACGCATATGCCATTAATGATTTTCGTGGTGCGTAAGTAATCTTTTAACCATTAAGAAATGTTTTAATATTGTTTCTGTAGTAGAATATGCACACATATTGTAAATAAGGTGCAAGTTTCTACGCATATTTTCTCGTCTTATTACACTACAGATAATCATTTATCATTTATTTTTTGGTTCACTATTTCACCATTTTCTATATTAAGTGTAATCGGGGCACGATGGGTCACTCCATCAATGCTGGGGCACGATGCGGTACAGGGTAGCAGCAAAATTTTGACTGATTCTCCGGAGATGAAAAACTTGATAGAAAAAAGGGGAAAACAAGAAGAAAAGGAAAAGAAGACACACCCTGGCGAAAATGAAAATCGGAACGTAAGTCGAATGTAAGGCGAGAGAGTGACACAAGCGTAAATGAAACTTCTAGGAAGCGAAAATTGAGACAACGGAATGTAAAAGAGACGTTTACCTCTTAAAACGCTTCTTTTACATTCTGTTGTCTCAATTTTCGCTTTCTAGAAGTTTTGTTTACGCTTGTGTCACTCTCTCTTTCTCTCCCATTACATTCGACTTACGTTCCGATTTTTATTTTCGCCAGGGCACAAGAGAAGATCAAAAAAGAAGTAAAAAGAAGTCCTTTTATCAATGAGTGATTCCTCTAAAAGGTTTTGAATTATTAATAAATCAGATGAAGCGAAAGAATACGTAGTAATATTGTTTTTTTTAATTTATATTATTTTTGTGTTAAATGAAATTCTGTCTGCTGATAACCGTTCGTGCGCTATGATTTACTTTCTGTGTGCGAAAAAATTTTTTGACTACCTCAATTTTATATGACGACTATTTTACTTTACATTTTTATTTAACTATGACACTCTGCATATTTCTCTGGACATATATTGTTGGAACATTGTCATTTCCATTGAATGTGTAATTGTGTATGATCCATATAATTAATCTTAATTTAATCACTTGAGAAAGACCAAAATCCATGGTCGAAATGTCATGACAATTTAAATTAAAATAAAATTGGCCAGTAGTGTCAAAACAAATCTCCTCTGTGGTTTATTATTCACTGGCAAAGAATATTCATCTCTTACTTGTTTGTTAAATAAAATTGTTAAATAAATATATATTATTTTTGTTTAAAGAAAACACATATCAGAAGAATGTATATGTTAATAAAAATTCTTTTTCAATTTTTGTCACTGTTATTTCTTGAATAAACCTACTTTTTGTGTGTGACCCATAGTGCCCCAGTGACTGACCCATAGTGCCCCGGGTATGGGGCACCTTGGGTCATTTCTTAAAAAATGTATTTTTATTTTTTTCTCAAAAACCAATCATTATTTATCAATTATATCCAATAAATTTTAAAATATATATAATTTTTTAATTATATACAATTAAAAAAATGAGACAAAAAATCTTATATTTAATAGTACTTTTAAGAGTTTAAATTTTTGTGGCTCATGGTGCCCCGGTCTCCCCTATATAATTATATATATCAGTACATTAATTATAAAAAAATTCAAATTTTCAATTTATCATCTACATAATGCAATCCTATTAAGTAAGCTTTTATGAATATGAAAGGGGCGCAATCTAGGAATCAGCAAGAGCATCTACGGTAGTATAAGACGAGAGCTTAAACACGCGGAAACTACAACGGATGCTGAGCAGTCGATAAGGCAGCAGGGTGACTATGTTGCATCTCCCTTGCCCTCAAATAGGGTGACAATATATCTGTGTTGACCCACAAAATATATGTTTTCTCATGCAGTAGCAGTATTCAGAGGTAGTGAACGTGTGAAAATGATTTGAGTAAATATGTGCTAAGCACATTTCATTTCTAAAAGGATGTCAAGTAGGTCACAAATAGACCAGCTGAAGAGTATATTCAATCAGAATAGTAGAATAGAAACTGCGAGTTTGTAAAATGGTAAATTTTAGTGGCGCACCGAAAGTTTCTACCTTATCAACGTTGAAATTTCCAGAGAAATAGAAAAATCATGAATAAAAATCAATTAATTAAAAAACCATAAACATTTTAGATACTAAAAGCGTTTTTCTTAAAAAAAAGTTTTCTTGAAAGTTTAAACAATTGTTTTTCTATTACTTAATTGTACAATTAACATAAAGATGATATTATTAGGTGTACAAATAAGTTTCCGCCGTTTTTTATCAAAAATTGGGCATTTATTGTAAAAGAACGGAACTCGAACGGAATTCGAAGTATT
>NJRP01000137.1:121958-160026 GCA_003063835.1 Aphaenogaster floridana | reverse complement strand
GGGCAAAGAGTAGGAGTTGTAGGAAAGGATGAGAAGGGAGAAAATGCAAACCCCATTGGGGACGCAGTATAATTCCATTTATCCAATATAAACATTTAACGAATGTCCATGAGTCAAAAGAAATAAGTTAAGCAAGATCTCTGAAGGTCAATAATATAAAAAATTATTAAAAACTGATTATTAAAAACTCTAAACGACTTCGTCAGTCAGAGGCGAGAATTACATTACTCCAAATTTTTAAGAGATAGAAAAAATTAGCCAGTAATAACCATTCGTTTAGACAAACATAAAATTTAAACAAAACATAGAGCTTACTATACATATTTAAGCTTTTTAGGATGCTTTGTTTAAATTTTATGCTTGTCTGAACGAATGGTTATTATCGGCTAATTTTTTCCATTTTACAAAGAGCATACATTTTTTGCAAATTATCTTATCGTGACGAAATAAAGAAGTTTTAAGATTTACAGTTTTCACTTTAATTTCCTTTTTGGTAAAGTTCTCTACGATTATTTGTATCTGAATTACAGATTTTACAAGAAAAAGTTGTCCGTTTTGTAAAATTTTTTTCAAAATAACTTTATCAAAACAAGTCGTAGGAAAATGTTCAAATAATGGATTTGTTAGGAAATAAGTACACTTCAAAACACATACATTTTTGTACGAAACAATCGATTCCCCTGAGCAGCGCACTAGTTTAAAAAAGCGAAAAATTTTTCCATTTTTCAAGGTCTACGTTCAACATCCGCCATTTTGTTAAATATTTTATGTAACACAATTTACTCTTTTTGGTTGTCAAGAGAAAGGTTCAAGCTTTAATTTGAGCTTTGGTTTATCTCAATACCATGATTTTTCGCTGAGTTATCGCTATTCAAAAATGTTAGAAAATTGTGACAAAATTTGGTGGCCCATTTTTTTTTGCGAGTGAGTGTATACATATATCTGTTATATAGATATACTATCTTATATAAAATATTACCTCTTATAATGGAAATAATAAAAAAGCACTTTCTTTAAAAAACAATCAAAACTTAATTATACTAATTATATTGCAGCTTTTATTAATTAACTAATAATATTTTATATAAAAATTTATCACTTTACAATAAAGGATTAAATACAGAAAATTTAATAATACTAATAGAAAAAAGAGAAAGAGATAGATTCTTTGTACTTATGCTAACAGCAAGAGAAACATTAAAGCATATTTGTGCTCTACTAGATAATATTCTAAAATTTATACTTATTTTATCTTAAATAAACGTATCTCAGAAATCTCGTAAATTTAAATAATTCTAATTAAATGTCATTATAAATTTTATTCATTTTACGCAATTCTATTCATACGTGCTATTATATTATTATTAATAAAATCATATTATATAATCTAATTAAAATTTTATCAATTTTTAAAAAGAACGTGTTAAATTGTGAAAGCTTTTTCGTTGGAAATAATAAGTACATTTAATAGAAAAAATGATAAAAGAAATTTATTTATTATATCTTATTTCAATAAAAAATTATAAGGATATGTTTGATTAAAAAAATTATTTTAGAGAATTTGTGTGTTATGTCAACTATGTCTACAAGCATTTACTTACCGTTCGCCGTCATCGTTGAAAGCATAATCGCCCAAGATTAGATCGCGAAGTCGATATCTCGGTGGCAAGATGAGAGGTAGACAAGGATCAGGCTCATTCATTTCGCAAATATCTTCTCTGACGGTTATTTAAGCGATTTTGCGTAACTCTCTATCTCCGATCGAGGACTTTAAAAGAGGATGCTGAAATATGTCACTATAAAGTATACGTCACACACACAAACACTCATGTAATCGTCACTTGATTATCAATGCATATAGCCTATTAATCGTAATATTCTATTTCTCGATTTAAATTGTTTACTTTATTTCTTTTTGTTTTTTAAGTTTACGTGCTCATAAAAATTTTATCTATTCCTTCTTGTAAAAATAAAAACTCGAAATTTAGGATTTTTTATATATTAATAATTGTGAAACAGATTATATAGATTATATTATATTTGTTGATACACAGTCAATACACACACACACACACACACACACACACACACACACACACACACACACACACACACACACACACACGGGCGCGTGCGCGCGTGTGTGTGTGTGTGTGTAATTTTGTAACGCAACATTTTTGCATAATTTTATATATATATACATATAATTTTGCACATTAATATAATATTTAATAAGTCAATTAACACTCCATAAGTATAATTGAAGAGAAGTATTATAAAAATTTCTCATTTCATTAAGTAATGTTAAACATTGATGCGAGAGAAGCACGATTGACATTAAAATTTAAGTAAAATTAATTGCAACGTTGTGGGCTAAATGTTCTTTAAGATTCTGGCTAAGTACTATCGATTATTATCGATCATAAAAGCAAAGGCTCTTATCTTCTTTTTACGTTTCAAAATTATATTATTACAGAAAATAAAATATACATTATATAATACGCTTAAATCTAAAAAAAACCATTAATCTGTTGGTTAAAAAGTTACTATGTAGGAAATTCATTAATTTTACGGAGTATATATTAGCGCTAGAATAAAACATTAAAACATTAAAACAATTCATACGAGGATAAAATAATAGCAATAAGAGATTCTCTTATTGCCATTATTTTATCCTCGTATGAATTTATATAGAGCCTTTATAACTGTAATATTATTGATTAAAACAATTTTTTTATTTAATAATGATTACCATCCTGGAAATTTTCGTGTAATATCTATTTATAAAGTCATCTAATTCTACTTTTTCATTATAATTTCCCTTGGGAAAAACTAACAAATTACATCTCTAATAAAAACACATTAATTTATTTAATTAATCAAATAGATCCATAAAATATCTCTATACCAACAACTAATAATTAATTTTAACCATTCTAGCTTTATTTGTTGTTAATAGCAAAGCTTATTTCTAGAAGTAAAACAATTGATTATTTAATAATGATTGATTAATTAATTCCTATATTTCGTATATAACGTTGTGACAAACAGTACGCGTTACCGAACTAGAAAATAAAATATAATACGCGATCATCGGGAATTAATCAGTCGAGATTACTTTTATTATACATCATATATGATAAACAATATAGCAAGTATTAATAAATGTTTATTTATTAATATAAAAATATTTTCTCATAAAAATAAATCTCATAGTTAAGAGTCTTTTATTATTCTTCTTGTACACAAGATTTTATTCTTGCAATTAGTTCTTTCAAGAAATTTTTTATTTTATTTTTATTTTATTTTTTTATACATATTATTTGAATTTACGTAAGATGTTTAAAAATACATGTTACATGATATATATAAAAAATGGATTTTTAATATGATAAAGATATATCTATTTAGATGTTGCATATTTTTAAATATTTATATTTATTTTCTATATATTTCCGAGAGATTAAACTAAATCGAGACTAAATCGAATAAGTTACGACATTCTAAAGTTAAAATACAGAAACGAGTTGAACGATAACTTATCCTAAGCCTGTTGTAGGAAATGTACGATCGAAGTGCAATCCATTTTGCTGCCACATAGTTGGGTTCCAACTCTAATCCGATATCGAGTTGTAACAACGTGTCGGAAAGTCGACAAGATGAAATAGTGTATTTCCTTGCAATGCCTTTTTCATAGAGCACATCAATTCTGATGCACAATGATAATCGCGTTATGATAACGAATATTACTTATTGACTACAAAACTGTCTTCCCAAAGAATTATCGAAAACCCGACAAAAGTTTTTTCGTTATAGGTGTTATAGTTCTTTGTACCGGAAATCCGGCAAGTTAACTCGTTAAAATTCAAAGCGTGACAATAAATACAGAATTTTATTATTAAATGATAGCAAAAGATAGATTTACTTTTAGATAGCTTAATGACAATTAAATTAAATAGATTGCATAACTCGATGTTTATTTAAATTTTGATTATATCTAAGTGTTATATTTTTCGAAAATATATAGTAAATCCCTATATATATTTAAAATAGCGCAAATTAATAGTTTGATAATATTCACACGGACTTTATATCAATGATATCAATTTAATTTAATTTATAATTTCTATAAATTTATGGAAACTAAAAGTAATTCTGTAAAAGTGTCTCTTTTAAAAATTTAATTTAATTTTAATAAAATTATATTAAAATTTAATCACATTGTTTAATATACTAAATTTTGAAAATAGGTTATGTAAAATACATAACCGTTGATTAATCGTGGAAATTTAAGGCAATAGTAAAAAATCATGAACTCGTTTAAACTTTTGTGATTAAAGATGAATAATAGCCACAGAATATCACTTGCGGTAGTGATCCAGCCATATAAATGCTTGCAAGCATGTAGATTTCCCCGTTGTTGCTCTCGGAAAAACCGGAAAACTTAAAAGAAGTTATGCGAGGTGTTGTGATTTACATTCTTTACGCACACCTTGTGGTCCAATGAAAATTCTATGGAAAGTTTTTTCATTCTACACAGGAATTCCCAGCTGGTACGTTGTAGAAAGGATATTTCTTACAGTATCTTCAAATTTAATCTACATTTTGTAGATAAAATATCTTAGTTATCTACCGTACAATTGCAAAACATATTTCTCCGTTTATTTTTGTTATACATTCTTGTTAAACCCGACAGTGCGTGCGCATTATTAAAATAGAATGAATTTTTTAAACAAATTAATATATAAAAACGTATAATTTAACGCGTAAATTAAATGTTTTTTCAAAGTTACGCTTAAAAGATTTTCTTTTTTACAAGCAATTAAATGCGGAAAACGCACTATGTTTGCATTAATTAATATAAAATTAGAAGCAAATAAAATATAATAGAAACTTTTTTTTTTTTTAAATGTGAATTCTCTGTTCATGTGAACTGCGCGCCGCATATTCGTCGGTCTTAAAACACAATCCTTACATGCAGCCGGAATTATTTCACATGCTAAATTGACGAGCAATTTAATAATTTTGATGCTAACAAGCATCTATAAGATCCCCCCTTTCCCAAAAAACTGTAAAGAAATTATTGCGAAAAATAACACCTCTTAACTACGTTGAAATAATGTTAAATTTAAATTATAATTTAACTGTGTGGATTTTATACTTTTGCGGTCATAATCTTTACAATCATTATAACTTTCAAATCCTGCTGTCACTTTTTAATTTATTTTACATCTTAATATCCTTAGCGCTTTGAATGCATCTTTTTAAATAGGTAGCAAACAGTTTTTTATTTAATTTATGATATTAAGAGATTAATAATCTCTGCAAAGTATCACGTAAAACAAAATTTCATTAATTGTAAGATACAATTATATAATTAATTTTTCTGACTACTTGCAATATTTCTATGCTCCAATGTAAAAATATTAAATTTTATTATTATATTAAAAAATCATTATGTGTATTTTATGTCAATATTAGTTTTAAGTAACATTTTATTAAAATTGACAAGACCGCGAAGTGTATAACACAATTAAAATCGAGAACGGGCCAAATTCGGTCATAGCAGATCTTAGTGCTCAATAATATTTCATGTGTGATTTTTTTAGTTTTCTAGTTTTCTTTAAACTACGCGCCGTTACTTTCGGACTTGAAACGCAGCTCTTGAAACTAGACATTTTATTTATCAGTAGTTAATATCAATTTGTAATTGAAGTATTCGTTTACTGCCCATTTCCACATTTAGGATATGTAAATAAAAATTAATTAATATCTTTCCAATGAAAAAGTTGATAATCCAACTATCCGTTGATGTTATTCGATCTTGATATTATAAAACCTAATAATTTTTAAATCATATCTCTCTTTATGTATATTGAGTACATACGTAATTCTGGAAATGTTCTCGTTTCTACTCTAATTAAATCATTGGAGCTCGAGCTACGAATAGTATCGATCAATGATGAACGTAATGTTTTTCAAGGGTAACTGCACGTGGAGAGAAATAAACCGCACTAAACAATTTAAGAATATTCTGCTGGTAATCGATCAGAAACTCGAACACGAGCGCAATTCCATCAAACGCGACAACAACACTCGCCTTGAAATCATCACTTGAAGTTCAGTCGTTTGACGATAGAGTCTCCGATAGTATTCGCAACTGATCATAAATTTTACATACGTTTATCGACTTTTATCGAACTTTCCTTGTGCATTTCTTTTCCCAGACAAATATTTTTATACTCTTATTTGGAGTGTTAATTGTATTTAAATTAATTTATACTTAAACTAATAATTATGGTAAAAATTTTTAATAAAAGATTTATTTTATCTATATTCAATGTTAATCTATACTTTTTTATTTATTCATTAATTAAAATATAAATAAATCTCATTAAAATCGTGATCAACGTAATATCAGATATAAATACTTGAAAACTTAAAAACCAGGGAAAATTCAGCTTTAATAATTTTTCTCATCAGTTATCTCTATATACGTGAAAAATCTCTCAAACGTCAACTTTTAAAGTAGTAGCATATATAAGCAATGCAATTTTTCAACAAAAAATTAGTAATCACTTCCTATTTTTAATTTGTCCTAACAAATTTTCAAACCCATTAAATACGCACATCTTTTAAATCAATCACTTTCCAATAATGCACGTATTCAGATTTAATATTATGAACCTAAAATTGCATCATAAAAATCCACAGAGTATCACAGCACGTGTATAACAAACAGACACCATGATTCAAATCTACACCAGAAATAATTTTATCCGCGTTCATTTCCGCGTCGCGAAAACGTCGGAAATCCGGCGGAAATTGTTGTTGTAACGCGAATCACAACACATGAAAGTTCTGATTCATGTCGCCAACCTGTCCCCGATCTCTTCATGCGAAATTTCGCCCGATCAATGGAACTTGTATGTGTCGCACGTGTCCCAGTACAATCGAAGCACGCGTCCGACGCTCATCCGACGGAGTCTCGCGCTTAAATGACGACGTGACGTGCCGCACCGTCGCGACAACACTGCCTAACGTTGCCCACCCTCGTCATGCCACCCCCGCCGATCGGTGCACCTGCTTGTCTAAGAATACGAAACGCCGGCGAAAACAAATTCGCGACTTTGTCCCATGGAAACAAGCTCATTATAGTCGTTTTCATATCCCTTCGCTATTATCTATTCGGGCTAATCTATTATGCTCGGCAAATTTTTTTATCACAATATTTTTGCTTGCCTGTCAAAATAGTTTATAATTGATCGCACTGTGTTTTTGCTTCATTAAACGCTAATCGATATTTTGTACATTTCCTGAATTTATATATTGCAGCATATATTCCATTTTTGTTCGCTCAGACTGTACAATAGTTTATAGCTGAACCGCGCCTTTGCCATTAATTATGTTGTAATGTGATGTTCACGTAATGTATGTCTCTCTTTTCACTTCATTTATTTTCTCTTAGATTAGCTTTCATCGTACATGCTTCTAACAATATAGATAAAATAACACATACACACACAATTATATATAGTATATATAATAATAATATAAAATATAAAAATAAACGTAACAATAACCTTAAACTTAAGTTGTGAATATAACACATGTAAGTAATATTACAATAATTTAATACAGAACCTAAATTGCTCAAATAACATCACATGAAAACTCTTTAAAATTTGCGTTTTAAATTATTCTGTAATTGTATTGATATTTTACCATTAAAACACAAAAACTCCCGCAACTATCAAGAGCATTTGTACATTTTTTAGACTTTTTTCTTGTAAGATACTTTTCATTACCTGTTTATTTCTTACAAACAGAACTCATGTTATATTGTAGATAACAAAACAATGATATTGTAATTTTTAGATTAATTTCTAGTTTCTATAATTGATAGAACAATGACAGTGTTTTTTAGAATATATACATTAGCATATTTGCATTATGTACTATTATTAAAAATACATGCTTCTATAATAGATCATTATGCTGATTTCAAAACTAAATTGTATAATTTTTCTGTAAACATAATTTTAATTGTAATAAAAATTAAAAATTTTAGGATAACAAACAAATATATTTTATGTTGAACTATTTTATGGTAATAATTGCAAGATTGCAATTATATTCAAGAAATTATAAACAAGAAAATTGTTAAATAACCTTCTTTATCAGGATAATTTTTTTTTACTATTTCTATCATTTTGTTAGCTACGATATAACACAAGATTTGTTACTGAGAAATAGATTGACAATGAAAAGTATCTTACAAGAAAGAAGTATAAATGGGAAATGGGTACAAATGCTTGTGATGGTTGCGAGAGTTTTTGTGCTCCTGTTGGGAGTTTCGACCCTTTGCAATATCAATGATGTAACTCAACCCTGCTGGTTTTCTAGAGTAGCGTGTGAAAATTTACACTCGTTTCGAAGCCCGTTATTGACATTGAATTATTATGCTCTACAAGTACTTGATGAAAGCCTAAAAAGTGTACAAGAGATAAGGGAATTTATAGGTAATCACAATGGACTCTTGCGAATTATTAAGCAAGTTTTTGATTCTTTTGAATTACAACAATATAAATAATCTTTGTTCATTTTCAGTGGCAAAATACAAAATAATAATTCATATAAATATTCCATTTATCTATATGTAGCGATATAAGTACATAAAATAAAAATAATTCTTATAGTTAGACGTAGAAATATTTCATATTATTAATTACATTTTTTCCTTGTTTTATAACAAAAATTTTTGTAATACTATAAAACTAAGTAAACATACTTTTAAGTATTTTTCTAAACTAAAAGAATAATAAATATTTTTGTTATATAAAAATTAATTCGTTCAATTATTTTGTAAAACAGAGACTGATAATAATTAATAAGAGATAATGATAAAAAACAATTATAATAGTTTTTTTTAAATCTATAATTATTATGTTACAATCATAAAAATTAACAATTTTCAAATACCTTGACTTTTCTTTCGAAAAATTGATTGTTACGTTAGATAATATAATATATTTTATAAGAAGCTTTTTCAAAATTAATTTTTATGTTACTAATAAGTTTGGCTTTTAGAATGCAATCTTTCTTGAACTTACATCTTAAAATTACTTCTTACTTGTACGCTTATCATATCGTAAATATTAGATCTCGTAGATCTCAGAAAAGTGAATTTCCATTAAAAATATTGGAATAAACTCACGGAAGAATACGTTTGTCAAATGAAAGCGGCACACAAACTGCTTTCAGATAAGAACGTAAGTATATACAGACGTTTTCCTTATTCGTCGTTATTCGTCGTTATTCTCTTGTCCAATTTTAAAATATTATTAAATTAATTTTCTTAGACAATATAAAGCTAATTTTAAGACTTTTGTAATGCCCCTTTCTGAAGCATTCAGTTAACATATACAGAATAATTATTGTAAATTAGCAATGTTATATTCTATTTAATATTAAGTACCACGTATTTAATAATAAAATTTTTGCCTTTTATTACGCCACTTGTAAAGGCTGTGTCAAAGCTATCTCGAATGATTCCCGATCACAGGTCACGTCTAAAAGGAGAATATCGCGGCGCGAATATAGAGTTTAATTGAATTTGCAAAATAAAGGATCTCGTCATACCGATAATAAAGTTATAATATACGGGATGCCCCACTTTATATCAAAATTTAAGGATAATTCCTTTGAAGAACAATTTCAACAAAAATTAATTTTTTACTAGTAGAAGCTTTATAAAAATATCAATTATAAAGAAAGATACGAAATATAAAAAACAAAACAATTTTCCACAGACAAAAGCTATATAGATAGCAAATTGTTTCTCAATTAACTTAAATAAAGTATCTTATTGATACAAATTGTGATTGTATTCTAATTATTTAGGCATTTTTAATACAAAAAATTTAAATAATATCTCTCAATTAAATTTTGCTATAGAACGATCGAAGTCAGAATCACCCAATTTTTATTATGAAAATCTTATTTAATGCAGAATATCCTGCTTAAATCTGAATGTCTTGAATCTGAAAGTTCTTATATCTAACAAGACTGTTTAAATTTTGAATTCCGCACTTCTGTGAAGTAGAAATGACAAAGCTAAAAGCGCAACGTCATGTCATGCATTAACTAACATGGAAATTAGGCCGCGAGTGTCGCATACTAACCGCAACAGCAATTCTGTGGATGCAAATTGCTGCAAAAGTTACATGTAAACATCTGTAATCTTCAATACTCCACATCTGGAACATTTTTGCGATGATTTAAAAATAAATAAGAATTACTTACTGTAGACATTTAGCACTATAATACTATATAGATATATAATGTTATTGAGATTATATAGATATTTTCGAAACAATGTAAATTATTTTATCTATTTTTATATTCATATCGTATTTATTTCATTAATTTTTTTAATCAGTCATTTTTGTGAAGAAAAATTACTTTTCTTAACATAATTACACTACCGGTCAAAAGTATTTTACCACCTATATATATACTACGTAATCTTATGTTAAAATCTACATAAACATTAATTCCCTTTATTTGTATTTTATTTTATATAACAGAGACATTGTAGTAATGTTCGATTTTATACTGGTAAAAGCACTTAAATATTGAATATGTAGAGACTGATCACAGAAACGTGAAATATTTAAATCGTTCATTATTTGTTGACGGCGTTAGTGACTTTCAGTTTTGCACACGAAGTATGTATGTAAACAGCAACATTACATACCAACTATTTTAAACTTCTGCATCATTATTTGATACTCGATATTCGTTAGTAACCTACGGTTTTCGAGACATACCACATGTCAAGCTAATTCTGTTTAGTGCGTATTATAGTTAAAAATATGAAGAAGAAACGTGAAATTACTAATGAAAAACGTGCTGTGATAGTGGCATTACGTCAGGAAGGATATTCGATACGAACAATAGCTCGTTGGTGGTAAAATTTTGTTGGTGGTAAGATACTTTTGACCGGTATAGTGTAGCTTCATAATTACTTCATAATTTAAAGAATAATATTATTACAATATATTATCCTTTAAATTATCTTTTAAATTTATTCATTTATAAAATTAGTTAACAAGATATTGCACACACATATAATATTTCAGTTGTTCTACCGTACTATAATTATATTTTAATTGTTTGTATAATAATAAACTACACATATAACTTTATCATGGTTAGTTATATATGAAAAATTAATATAGTCATAGATTTTTATATTAATAATTTATGCTGGCAATATTACAAATATTAAGGAAATATTTCATTTATTATTTACATATATTGAAATTTCTTTTGCACAAAAGATTTATTTTAAAAGAAGTTTACGACAAAACTTTATCTTCTCTCATAAATTATTAATTATACGAAGTATGTACACAAATTATTACAAGGCTATCTAACTTCCAAGAACTGTTAAATAGATAGTACCGCAAGGGATACCACACAAGGTCAAGAATGGATCATTTAGCTTCATAAGGGAAACGCTCGTTACGGAGGTTTCGAATTCTGAAGTTAACTCTGAAATTCCTGGGCTTTCCGACAGACTCGAGTAAATTTTAAGTTGACATGATGACGTCTTCCTAAAAAATTGTGATAAATATCAAAGCAAGAAAAATATAAATCTTCATTTTTTAAGAAACTCTGTCGTATCATTTATAACAGTTTAACTATTCTTCCATTATTACCTCTTAAAGCTTACATTTATAGTAAATTCATGATAAATATAAATTAAAATTTTCTTCTAAAAATATCAATTAAATCTTTACAATTTTGCTAAATGTGGCGTTTTATTTATAGTTCAAAGAAATGTGCAAAATAGTTCTTAATCTAAAAATTTAGATAAAAATTCGACATCTAGATAAAAGTATCACAGATATTATTTATATTCTAATAGTTGATAGTGTAATTAAATACTAATCATTTTTATTTAAGATTTGTCTTGGACAATAATATCAGAAAAAAATAAAAAAATTTCTATACAAATTATATTTAAGTAGATTATTTTCTATTAATATAAATTCAATGATGTTAATTAACAAAATATACTGAAAATTTTATTTGCAAAGAAAAGTATACGGAGAAAACCAGAAAATTAGATTAGACTAACATTTTCTAACTTAATGTAATACATACTACGTTTTCTATATGGTTGAGTTTCAATAACAAAGTTTCTAACTTTAAATTCACAAGAAATCAATGCTTTCATAAGTCTAATTTATCGCATTGTTTAGTAATAAGGTTTAGTAAACATAAAAAAGTTATTTCATGTTTAATAATAATAAATTTAGAAATAATAAGTAAAAAATTATTTTAATGTTTAGTAATAAAAAATATTTTATACGTACTTAAATAATAAAAGACTTTTTTGTTTATTTTCTTGCTTTTAAAATTATCATTCAATAGATGTAAAAAGAATCAATCTTGAAATACAAGAGAAGAGAGAGAAAGTCTGTATATCTATTTATATTACAATATTTTAAAATAATTTTCTGGTTTTTATCTTTATTATAGTATATAAATTAATAACAGAAAACATGCAATAGAAATTTTGTTTCTACACTTATAAAAAGAGAAAAATCTGATTAATAGAACTTTTACTAAAATAACAATAAAAAATTTTCTTATAAAGTTATTTTTCACTATAAAGTGATTTTTAGCATTTTTGATACTATATATATTTTTTTAAAAATATATATCATGTCTATAGAAATGTATAAATCTTCTTTTACCATCAGTAGATAAATTACTAATACATAAATTAGATAATTTTAAAAACATTGTTAAAGGTTCGTAGATAAATTTTGCAATCTGTTGAGTGAATTAAGTGAGACCAAGAATGATTAAAGAAATTTGACCCAATTTATCGGTAATTAACTTCATGATAACATAAATCTTCACAAACTTCATTGACTTAGATTAGTTTAGATTCAAAATATGCAAATATCATATTATATAATGATGCATTACATTTTCATGATAAAATATTTTAGAAAGGCACAACAGAAGAAATAAATAAAAAAAAACCAAAAGTCGAAACTCTTGGGATGCTGACTTGGTCGCCATCGTGGTTGGATAATACCAATAGGGGTAACCAATGCTCAGTTGGTAAAATAAAAGTATCGAGTACTGATACTTGTGCAAACTTCTAAAAAAAACTAAAGTATCCAATAGATATTTAATTTACATTACCAATTAAATAAAAGCGTTGAATATCAATGATTGAAACATTTGTCTATAGGAGGTACATATTCTCTATCAATGCATCGTCCATTCATGCCTTCCAGGTCGGCGAAGATGCCGGCGACGCCAACAACGTTGTCGCCCAATTTCGTCAATAATACGTCGTGACGTTATATAAAAGTCGAACGTCGACGCTTACGTAACGCGAAACGTTTGAGACGCGATGAAGACAACGGGCGAGTAATGCAACGTGTAAATCGCCGGTCGTATAAGCGAAATATTTACACGCTCATGTAACCGGCTCTTACGCGCGCGAACAGCTACGCCTTGCCCTCTTCTAGAATGCCACAAGGTAAGAAGCGCCGTTTCGTAACACGAGAGCATGAGCGTTTCAAAGTCAGCGGGTGCGCTGGCTTTGTAGATACTCAGTGTAGAGACTCGTAATAAGAGCTGAGACGCTGAAGGAAACAGAAACAAAGATCCGAAATAAGAGATGGACAACGACATCGAGATATCCTGTAGTGTTATTCAAATACTGTAGGAAATAATATGCGCAACAAGATCCCAGATGGTGAACAAGGGTAAAAGGGCTATTCCGAATAATTACTCTCCGATGTAACAAACGACGAACAACAGACAAAGCGCATTCTGGTTTAAAGTAGTCGAAATAATTAAATAGTCCTGTTAAAGAGTTTTCACAGATAAGAATGAGGTAACTCTACAATTTATAAAGTCTATTTCAGATTTAAAAAGTAAACTGTATAAATTATGAAATCATGTCTTTTGTAAACTCTGAACTCTCTAAACTTTATCAATTTTTTTCTACATAGCAATTAAGAATTTTCTATTGCTGTAGGAAGGGCAGGAAAGGCTTAATTGTTTAGTTTCCTAGATTCCTAGATACTCACGCATCGTAATGAAAACAAAGAAAGGCAACAATATTGCGAAAACTAATTTGCCTTTCAAATAATAAGATATTTAAATTGTAATACTTGTTCCCAGAATCAAGTAAGTAGATATTACAGCGAATTGTATATTAAGGACTATGTACATAGGTTAGTTGATTCTTATTTTTAGAATAAAGAACACGGGAAACAGAATAAAGAATGTTTTTTTTTATTATTTTACTAATAACTGTTGAAGAAAAGAGATATATCGACTATTTTATACATTTCAAGACAATTTTACATAAGAATTTGTCGATAAAAGTTTGTGTAAATTTTTACGTATTTTCGCGAATCTATATATATTAATTATCTAATTATATTTTTTCTTTACCCATTTTTGATTGTTAAGAAAAAATCATTATAGTAATTCCTTTTTGAGATCAGAGATACAATTATATAATTATTTTCTTTTTTTACTTTAAACTAAACTAGGCATACATAAATCGTTTTGAATTTATACAATTTTAATATTAGAAATAAAAATAAATCATACTGCTGTATTAGGCCAAATATTTCATGTCGTAATTAATTCTCTTAAGAATGTAGGATGCGTATTTTTAATACCCCAATTTAAAATTAATTCAGATTAAAATTATTGTATTTTATTGAAGCTAATTGTAATGTAAGAACTACTTTTGTTTCTATCATATAAAGATTATTTTGAGATTGTTCATCCAAAATTAAACATTTGTGAATGTTGGATGCAGCGGCAACATTTGTTCCGATACCTGCAATCATCGCTAGAGAATCCACGTGCCCACGAGTCGTGCGTTCTTTCGCCGTTCCCTCATTCGAAATATCGGCAATATGTAATTCTTATCTCTTGCCCTCTCCCGCTTCCCTCCCCTTCCTCTCGTAATCCGCCTTACGTAATGACGGTAATGTAACCAAATGTATGTAACGCTTGCATAAGATAGCCCCTACCCTACCTACACGCTGAGCGGCGACGCGGAGCCGCGGCATAATCTATTGTTTGGCAATAGTTATGGTTCGTTGTGTAACGGACTAGTTAACGGAGGCGATCGATAAGTAACACGGCATTGCGTTGTACAATGTAGCCGACGCTGCAGGGGAAGGCACCAAGGAGGGAAGCAAATTAAGAAAGCAGCTCGCCGATTTGCCTTCGGCGCCGACATAATTGGATCGCTTTCGAGGAAGCATGATTTTTCCGATCCTTTTGATGAAAAATACTACAAATAAAGAGCACACAATACAGACATAATATGTATTAATATCTAGTGATATTTGTTAACTTCTCTAGTTTGATAATTTATGAACGGCTTTAACTTCTGAAGCAATATAGAAAAATTATACGAATTGGTTCAAACAAATGCTGAAAATAATACAGAACTAAACAGCGTTTATAATAAAAGATATAAATTAATACCGATTAATATTTACTATTTATTAAAGAAACATTTATAATAAAATTTACATATTTAAATCCTTAATCTTTAACACATTATTTTAATTTTTAACTTAACTGATTTGGATTTCATTCAAAATTTCACAACAATAAATTATTGGATCAATTATTTCGAAAACAACTTAAAGAATTTAGCTTTATAAAGAAAATTACTAATGTTCCTGACTAATATAATTATCGATGATAAATATTCTCAAACTTGCATATAATATTTCAATTGTTATAAATAGTTAAACAAAACACAAAAATTAAATTAAAACACATAATTTATTATTAAAAAACATTTATACTAAAAGAAATATAATTTATATAATTTCCTTAATTAACTGACCTTTAGATTTTAACATTTGCATGATTTAATTAAATTTAAATAACTATGATGTAAGCGTAAGGATTATTTAATCATTTTTATGTGTAGTATTCTGCGCTTGTTATTAATGTATAGCCTTTTTTGTTTGTTTTATTATTATTTTTCAACTAAAACACGGAACGATAATTTCGTGGAGAGACTTTAATGAGCCTCAGAAAGAGCTAATCATTAGAAGATCGTGTCCACGAATCGTGGCTCCTGGATCCTTATTTTGCCCCGCGAGATCTATAGTTTGTCACGACGTAATCAATTTGCAGCCGTATGTAACGAAAATTTAATGAGTTCTTTTTATCTGAATAAGAATCACGTAATCGCTCGCGCAATAAGCGTTGCAGGGGCACGATGTGTAACTTTTCATAACCGTTGAAACGGCACACATATCGTGCGACTATTTTGAAATCGTTTGCGAGTGAATAGAGATATACATATTTCACACCGTTAGTTGCCTTTCACCCTTAAATGTGCGCGCAAGAATATTACGCGGCATTTAACATTAGATATAGCTACGGTAAGAAGAAACAAATAAAAATAGGCTAAGCAGCATAAGATCAAATCTGTAATTACAGAAAGGAATTATGGCAAAAACCATTTTTAGTAATCTTATTCATGGTCAATTTACCATAATATTTCGTTATGCTGCAAAACTTGTTTGATAACAAAAGATAGTTATCCTGCATGATAACTTTCTAACAATGATATAGACAAGTATGTTTTTGTACGCGAGATATTCAACGGAAAGATCGCGAAATTGAATGCAACCGGAGCACCAATTAAAGCCACATTCTCTAACTTTTCCATTATTTTCGCTAAAATTAAAGAAGCGCTATTGGTAGTTGCATCAACCAACGCAAACGTAAATTATAACTTGCGCCTTGCAAGTTATAATTTTCAGACTGATATCGATTAATTTAGCTGATACACACGACTGCGCAGCAGAAAGCAAAAGATCGATATATACGAGAGAATATACGGTGATCTTTGATAAACAATAAAACTCTTCTTCTTCAAGGTCATAATCCTGATAGCGCTAATATATCGTGATTATTGGTATATCGTAACCTATATTATTTTTTCTTCTTTTAGGGATTTATTTTTCACCGACAAGCGCATTTGTTTCAATTATAACTTAAAAGTGCTTATAAATTGGTAGAACCGTTACTATATCATAAAGTGATGTTTAAGAGTAGTCTCGTCGAACTAACGAGAGCTGCACTTGTTTGGTTAATAATTAATTAGTTAAAAATTAACGTTTAAGCATCATGATGCTATTAAACTGATTACTTTAAAGACTATATTAAGTCGCAGAAAAGAGTTGTCAAGAAAATTGTTGAAAAGAATTTTCCATACACCCTACATACATATTATCGTGGTTATGCGTGTTTACGTGCTCACACTGTCGGTATCCACGCATCGGCAATACGTGACAATGCATATGACATACAGTGTTTTATTTCTTTTGTCTGCTACGGAAGCATCCACGAATCTTGCGTTTTTGTGCCGTTTTGCACTCTACATTCACACTGTTTAAGTAAATCATTAGTAGAAGCACTCTATACAGGGTGGTCCTCGTAACGGTCGCTACAATTTTTAAGGCACTTACAATAATCTGACAAAAAAAGGTCATAAACAAAAATTTATTAGTTTCTAACCGGCAACAAATCGCAATAATAAAAATTGACCAAACTTTTTTTCCATAAAAAAATAAGGTCACCTTGAAATTTTTAAATGGAAACCCTAATTTTTTATTGCATATTCTTGTAGCTTATCTCGAGAGATTTCCAAAACACTATAATTAAGTATTTTTTCATTAAGAACTTTTGGAATTATAAGGCTTGAAGGTTCTAGTATTTTGACATAAAATACAAAATATCTTGTAAAACATTAAGTTTTCGGTAATGTTACCTTAATACTTTTATGCACAGAATAATGAGACGAATCAATTGGTATGAAAAAAGACATGGTTGCTTTTAAGAAAAAGTATGCAGATGCATGTTGCAAATTATATATTTTTTCTTAAAAGCAACCATGTCTTTTTTTTCATACCAATTGATTCGTCTCATTATTCTGTATATAAAAGTATTAAGGTAACATTACCGAAAACTTAATGTTTTACAAGATATTTTGTATTTTATGTCAAAATACTAGAACCTTTAAGCCTTATAATTCCAAAAGTTCTTAATGAAAAAATACTTAATTATAATGTTTTGGAAAGCTCTCGAGGTAGGCTACAAGAATATGCAATAAAAAATTAGGGTTTCCATTAAAAAATTTCAAGGTGACCTTGCTTTTTTATGGAAAAAAAGATGTTTAGTCAATTTTTATTATTGCAATTTGTTGCCGATTAGAAACTGATAAATTTTTGTTTATAACTTTTTTGTCACATTATTGTAAGTGCCTTAAAAATCGTGGCGACCGTTACGAGGACCACCCTGTATAAGATGATTTAATTTACAAATAATTCGAAAATAGATTCGTGGATTCAAAAAACTATGTTTCTAAACCTATATATTAAACCTCGAGAAAAAATATATTCATGGAAAATGCACTAAACGAAAAAATTAAACTTTACTATCATAAAAAAATATGCAATCGTTGAACGGTATACTATTTACGACTAGGAAATCATAGTGAAATATAATACGACAATATGTTCTACTTGCTAAAATACATCGATTTAGCTGCCAAATTAAATCAATAATACTTTCACGTGTGGATTTCTACCTAGTTTGTAGTTAATAAAAATTATATCACGCCATTTAGTTACGGCTGATTGCTAAACATGCATATGTGTGCATCGCGCTATTGGTACACAGAGCAATGTCTTAAGTAGGATCCAAATCAAACAAGCAAGCGAGAACAAACATGAATGAACAACTTACTTCAATGAGTGCGAACGGCACCGCCAGTACGGCGGCACGAAGAAATGTATTTGAACCTTCTATTTAAACTGGAATTTATTTGATCGTTGGCGTATGTCTGTTTAAGAGACTTGATTAGTTGCGTAAATTCTACCTCTAGATGTGACTAGTATTTAGAATTTGTTTTGACGTAGAACTACGCCTTTCTCCGGGGTAGGGGGTAACTTTGCGAGCACGGATGCAACGAAAACATGTCACACTTTGAACGCTTATATCTTCGCAACTAATAATCGTAGAGTAATAAATAATATCTCATTAGATAGCTTATAGAGTCCCATTTATAATAAAACTTGTTTCAACTCTTCATTCCTTAACTTTTCGATATAGTAGCGTTAGAAACTTAAGCTAAATTTCTTGTGATTTTGTTTCGTCGCACGCTGTTTTAGCGTTGATAATTAGTGAATAGATCGTTGGCAAACCGATTAAAGGATCGTTGGTATTGAATTTGGTTAGAATTTGGTGTCTAGAGGTATTAATACTTCGATTTCGATGTCTACGTGTCCCAGGATGACGATGACGTAGTCCACATAGCACTTCGTAGTTTTTAGTGTCTAGGTGTTCTAATTATTGGAATTCGATGTCTTTGTCCTGGGTCACGTAGACATGGATTCGACGAATTAGAACACCTAGACACCAAAAACTATGAAGCGAATTAGAACACCTAGACACTAAAAACTAAATCGTGGACAATCGTATCCCGCTTAGAAATTAATGAAAAATGTTCATGGGGGTGCTGATGTCAAATTTTTTCCAATTCTTTAATTTGCTTATAACTTTTTTTTTAACGATAGGCAAACGAAAATTTTGGGTGAACAAACGTGGACAAATCGTGGACAAACGAATGCCACCTAAATTTTATAAAAATTTGCATTTCGGGATGCGAATGTCAAATTGGGAAAAAATTTGGCATCAGCACCCCCATGAACATTTTTCATTAATTTCTAAGCGGGATACGATTGTGCACGATTTGTCCACGTTTGTCGACGCAAAATTTTTGTTTGCTCACCCTTCAAAAAAAGTTATGGCCAAATTAAAAAATTGGGAAAAATTTGACATCAGCACCCTCACAAACATTTTTCATTAATTTCTAAGCGGGATACAATTGTCCACATTTGTCCATCCAAAATTATCGCTTGCTCACCCTCCAAAAAAAAGTGATGTCCAAGTTAAAAAAATTGGAAAACAATTGACATCAGCACTCTTATAAACATTTTTCATTAATTTCTAATACAATTCCACGTTTGTCCACCCAAAATTTTCGTTTGCCCATCGTTCAATAGAAAGTTATGACCAAAATAAAAATTGGGAAAAATTTGACATCAGCATCCCATATAAATTTTTATAAAATTCAGGTGGCATTCGTTTGTTCACGATTTGTCCACATTTGTCCACCCAAAATTTTTGTTTGCTCACCCTTTAAAAAAAGTTATGTCCAAATTAAAAAATTGGAAAAAATTTGACATCAGCACTCTCATGAACATTTTTCATTAGTTTCTAAGCGTGATACGATTGTTCACGATTTGTCTACTTTTGTCCATCCAAAATTTTCGTTTGCCCATAGTTAAAAAAAAGTTATGACCAAATTAAGAGAAAGTGCCAAAAAATAATGACAGTTGACGTAGTTCTACGTTGTTGGTTGCGACTCAGTTGCTACTGAGCCTCTTTGATTTTTAAGTACGTAAAATATCTTTTATATTTAAAAAAGATGTATTTGATCTCTCTCTCATCTCAATTTAATACATATTTAGTACATAATTATATAAATTAATATTTAGAATGTTTGTTTTTATGTGAGATATTATTAAATTAAATTATATCTTTATATATCATTCTGGATATAGTTCTGGAGTTTAAATCCACATTTTTCATATTGTATTTAAACTCGATTGTCGCCTGTCAGAGAATCATTTATTGCTCAATCCTATACAAATTTTCTATTGTTCTGTATCAATTTGAGGCAGTATTATCCTATTTCACATATGTACATGCATGCACGTATTTATTATTCATTTATTACATTTTTCCTTAAAAAAATTGCGTCATACATACAATTTTTAAACATGTTAATACTCTACAACGATTCGAACGTAAACAAGACAGATAATTTTGCAATGAACTGCAAATAAACGGATGTTTATCGTAATTATGTTCATCGTACCTAAAAGAGATTTAATGTCTCAAACGACGCGTGATATATCGCTGTTTTACTGTCGGAGCGATTTAAATCTATCCTTTATGTGACTAAATAGTTGAATTTTATATAACAAGCACAAATGCATACACACGCCAAAAATAAAAAATAAATTATCTTCAAAAAAGAAGATGTAATAATATTTAGCATTACAAAAATAAATAAAATTAATAATTATTAATGCATTCTTCTTTTAAATTAATTAATTAATTAAATTAAAAATCGATGGCCAGTACGAGCCTGCAGCGTAATTGTATGTGCGATAAATTAAACTTTATGAAAAAAATCTCTGTAATGCAACAGCATTTATCCATATTTTTGGACATTTGATTTATCTCAATTGATTTATCTCGTTATTCAGTGCATAAAAGAATTAATGTACCGTTATCACACACACACACACACACACACACACACACACACACACACACACACACACACACAAATAAATGGTTTACGAGGTATTTTAGATTTTATCTCAAAATATGTTAATTTTGGATTCAATATTGGCTCTGTATTGGACTAGTATTTAAAAAACAATGTTATGGTACTGGCCCAGGATGTAGATCGGTATTGAAAAATAATACTGAAACAGTATTATACTGCCGATAGATTTTCGATACCATGTCTGTACTAAAATTGACAAAAGTAGTGCACCGGCATTAGTGCCGAAATGGTATACTGCTGATGTATTTACAGTACCATGTCTATACTGATATCCGAAATCCGATAAGACATTCTTTGAACGCCTCAAAGAACATAGTTGTCATATTAGGTGTTGTGCGACATATTCATAGTTTCCGCGCGAGCGACTTGGCACGCCGTCACCGGTTGGTCGCCGCGTTCGGCGAGTATCAACATCGAGAAAAGCATACTGGCCATGTCGATTTCACAATCAGCCGTAAAGATCAGAACCATTAAACCAAAGGAAGAAGATCAACATCCACAGTCAGCACCCAGTCGAGACCAGCCGTTACTTGAATCGTCGCACAACACATGAAATAAACTTTCAATAAACAATAGTCGCCGTCCTTCCCGAGTGTTAGGGCGATATTCATAGTCGGTTCTTATATTTAAGATCGTCTTAAGTACAATCTTAAGATGTCATAAACCCATCACAGAGCCGTATTAGCGTCTTAAGACGTTACTTAAGACGGTCTTAAAATAAGAACGGACTATGAATACCGGCCTTAATAACATCAAATGGCCATCCAGAAGTTGGTCATATCTTTGGAAGGCCCAGAACATTCTGAGCGGGACTATAAAAGATCCGCGCCAGATCTCGCGAATATAGTTCGCTCAATTTGTTTAGTTAAATTAGTTAGTTAGACTAGACTAGTTAGATATTTGATACTGTTATAATATAGGAAATCGGTACTGATTTTCGGTACTATTTTGATACTGTATTCCTGTATCGTTATAGTACTATAATCTCATACCGTAATGTACTATATTCCAGTCTTGGTCCATATCTATCATCCTAGTATTCCACCAGTACTGCATCAGTATTGATACCTAGTACCGTGCCAGTATTCAGTACTCAAAATTGGTACTGGGCCAGTATCTCACCTGTATTCATTTCCCACTTGGGATGTGATTTAAAAAAAAATAAAGTTCTTATAAAATAAATTAAAAATTAAAAATATTTAAATTTTTGTTATAAAAAAATTAAATAGTTTTCATGTAATATTATTTAAAATTGCTATTAGTAATTAATCTATTAATACAAACTGCGTGAGTTTTAACATAAAAAAAAATTTCTATAAATCGCAACAAATAATTCTGAAAATTGTGCTTCTATCCAAAATAAAATTCCTTTGATCAACTCGATCAATGCTTTATAATTTTAAAGATTGTATTCCTAATTATATCTTGCTTTTTAATGTTCGCAATTAACATCGAAAAATTTTGTTTAAACTCTTTTAAATGCTTGTTGAATATCTTAGATATCAGGTTAAAACCATTTAAAACCATTTTCTACTATAAAATATAATTAAATCACAGTTCTGTAGAAATTCTCAGACTGTAACGGCTATACTGCGATAATATTTATGCACTTTACGTGTTGCACGAGCACAGACATATGCTTGCTCATTAAGCGATTAAGAATATTTCGCACGACATAAAGATGTCGAGCTCAAGTCAAACGGTCGTCGTGGTATTTTATTGTCGGCTAGTCGCCGACAACTAAACGTCGCGACACGTTGCTTACATGTGAATTTCAAAGTAATGACGGAAAATTACGACGCGTGCAATGCGATAACAATTATATAGGCATTTAATTATAAAATCATATGATGTAAAAATTGTAGCGCGTGAGCGCAACAAAAATTATTATATGTTCAAGCCAATAAAGATTATAAAATTGAACAAAAAATGTAACGATTAAAGAGAAAACTACTCTTCTCCAATTACGATTAATTTTAACAGATTAAAAACAATGCATTTAAATTTAATAAGCATTTAAATTTTTTATTTTTTATCTCTAATTATGTACGCACATCTTACCCGCCTTAAAAAAAAGAAAATTTATTTATAAATTCTTACTGTAATTCGATGAGATTTTAGTATGATTTGAATAACGTATAAGACAAAATGGAGATACATTACCTTTTTTAACAAATTTTACATATTGGATGTTAAATCAAACTTATTTTTAACGTCCAAATATGCGCGTATTAAATAACTTTATGTATCTTTAACAAATTAATTTTTATTTTAATGAAAGACAAAAGAGAAAGATAGAACAGCTCTATTTTTAAAAAAAAATGTACGCTGTTTTTTACGAAGTCAAATCAATACCTGGAAAGAAAGATACATTAACAGTAGAAGTTTTAAAAATATCTAGAATATTGGTTTAACCTGTGAATATTTTTAGATGGTACAGTTTAATGGAAGGCTAAACTAACCTAGTTTATGGTACTAGATTTCTTCTTGTATATAACTACATATGTCCGTTTTATCGCCGTTCCGAGTAAGCATTTCAGAGCGTCACCACATTTGCACATGTCGACTTCCGTTAGTTTTTAACGATCGCCATTTCCGGCGTTACTTCTAATATTGCAGGGTATAACTCATTATTTAGGTAATTTTTCTCGTGCAAACGAGCGGGCGTTTTCGGAGTCACCCGCTATAAAAGCAACTAAATTGACCGTTGCTTTGTTCAACTTCTACTGCGTTTCTGCGCTTTGTTATTGTTTGAGTTGAAGTATTACGTCTCCTCGTTAATATAAGCGCCTATTTTCGCGCACTTATGCAATGATTATAGGACCTCCGAACCGCGCTTTATTACGCGGTATTGTGCAACTATTAACTGGAATATAACGCGCGTGCATCATTCGTTTCTAACATGTGATATAACTTGTGTGTTAAATAGATTTATTTATATTTTAATTGACTCAAGTATAAATAATGTATAAAGTATTTTAGCGAATGATATAAAGGTAAGCCATAAAAAGCGCGTTCAAGAAAAATAAAAAATAAAATTGGAACATTTCTATGATTAAACAAGATTACTTACATTAATTTGAAAATCATATTAATTAGATGTTATGTAGCTTGAATAGTTATATTATTAAAACAATTGTAAATTGAAAAACTATTATATTTAAAACATTTGATCTTTGCAAATGTTTGTATTTATAAAAAATTTTATTTATACATAATTAGTAGGGTCAGGAAGTAACATGTTACTTGTAACGCCGTTACTGTTATCGTTACTTTTTTTTTAGTAATGAATTGGTAACGATGTTATATTTTTTCATTAGTAAATGGTAACGCAATTATATTTTTTGGGTAACGGTAACGAATATAATCGTTACATTTATCGTTACTTTGTACACGTACAATACATATGTACAGAACGGACACAAGCGAGGTTTAAAAGAAGAGAGTGTTATATATAACAAAGACGATCGGAAGTCACTTTAAAAAAAATATCATCAAAATTTGGTTAAAAATAACGGAAATTGTAACGACTCGTAATTTCTTTAGTAATGATAACGGTAACAAGTTACTTTCTAAAAGTAACTTTCTCAACCCTAATAATTAGATACATAATTTATATTAGATATTATTTTCTTTACAAAAGATACAATTACATCGATTGGAAAGATACTAGAAATGATCACAAGCAGCCATTAAATCGCAATCCGTAATAAGTTAATTATGTGAATTACACAGGACCACAAAAAGAAATTTGTGAAAATCAACTGGGATCAGAGTAGGTGATTCTTATAGATTTTGGGTCGCAAAAAACAATGCCGCTGGCCAAATTGCTCTATCACGTCACAATTTTGAGTTAATTACAGTTAAAGTTGCAAAAAGGGCTATTTTAGTGAATTTTGGCATATTATAACTACAGTATGTGACATGTTGGAGAAGTTTTATTACAATCAAAATTAAGCACATTGTTAGGACTTTTAACCCTTAAAAGGAATTTGTTGTGTCGGTTATGGTTAAAAATTTTAAGTGATTTAATACATTTCTTTGCAATTTACAAAAAGCTTAGACATGGTGGACAAAAACGGCCAACGGATTCGACTTCAGCGACCCAAAATACGTATAGTATACGTGGTTTAGTTGTGTCAATTAAAAAAAAAATTTATGGTCCTGTGTTATTGGTCAATAACATTTCAACGAGTTATCGTCGATAGTTACGTAGCTAGGGAAAAAGGGAGAACAAGGCGCTATCGAGCTTTGCATAAAACCGCGATGACAATGGTGAAGTTCTCATTAACAAGACTCTCATTAATGAGCGTAACGAGCGGCGCTCACTCGATTTCGACACCGTCGCAACCGGATGCGCTATTATGACGTAGAATAGACAGCGATTTCCACACATCCGACAAATCGACAACCGATCGTATCGCGCTCGAGCGCGCGAGTCGCGTGCGATTAAGTTACAGTGTCTCCCAATCATAGAGTTCCACATACAACATTATTAAAATTACTATACAAAAATTGTTAATTAAACGAAAAATGAATAATAGTGTTTAAATATCGTACAAAAATTCAAAAATTTTATATTTGAATATTAAATTCTATAAATGAAACATCTATGTAAATTAAATATTTCATTAGTAAAAAAATAACACTACATGTTTTATATTAATTTTAATTCAAATTGTATTTAAATAAATTTATTTTGACATGATAGTTTAATATTTAACAGACAAGAAAACAAAAAAAAAGAAAATTTAACTTTTTTTTATCACAATATAAGTTAATTCCACTCTAACAAATATTATACAAGTATTTTTTTACAAATTAGTTTTTTTCACAGTTTGCAAATTTCATTAACTTTTCCTTTTTAAATTTTCTTATATAACATATACAGTTCTTTGAATAATTATAGTATAAATTATTTTAAAAATTTCTAAATAAAGAAAAAGTTGGGTAACACTGAATTAGCCAATGCAGCAATGCAGTTGCAGTACGGCCACGTGCGGCAACGGAAATATGGCATGTCGTAAGAGATTACTGAAAAACGAGTAGTTTCAAGATACAGCCTCGTCAATTTGCGATTACGTTTTTCACATATCGTTTTGATTTTTATAAGGTCAATATTTTTTTTTTATAGAATTTTATTTATTATTTATCACTAAGAGTTTCTAGTTAAAATTTTTATATCAAAGTATTATATCGTATAAACAAAATTATGTAAAATTGATAAATAACTGCCGATTGGTAACGTCCGACGAAGGCAATACATCTAACTTTTCTGTAGAAAAGTCTTAATAATTTATAGGCTTAAATAAATCACGATTGCGTATGTTACATAAAAATTGTGTTGTTACAAAATTAGTAAACTTTTCATATGTATGTAAAACTTTGCTAAAAAATCTAGTCCGCTCGTTAACTGTGCGAGACAATTTGACAATGGACTTTCTACTCGATGATTCGTAAATCTCGCAAACTAATAAAATTATTCGGCCATGAAGCAACGATTTTCCAGGCGAGAAAATAACATCATTATTCCGCATCACAATACTTAGATCGGTAGACCGTAAAAAGATCGCCGCGGATCGCGACGATTTACGATGAAATTCGATGTCGTGCTCGATGGCTCTCATTATGACGCTAAAATTCAAAACCGCGCAATATACGACAACGTAAGAGTCGTTAAACGCATTAATAGCCATTGCATAACGATCTCACAATCTTACGATCTGTATAATCTTATGTAATATCGTACCGGGTTATATCGTCACGATGTCGCGAAATGGATTTTATATGAACAAAAAGAGCCTCTGTACATATTAAATGTAAGAAACAAACTTATCTAATATTTTTTGCAAAAAGAAAAAAATTAATAGTTCATGTCGCTTGAATAATTTATAACATAGTGACGTAAATTTTAACTTATTTACAAGCAAAAATAAAATTCGCGGGAATAAAAATCTAATTATTAACACATCAATATTGTTTATCATTAACGAGTCGTGGATGGCATTTTTGAAGAAGACGTTCACACTCCACTTCAAACACATAGCCATACATCCTATCGTTTATCATTAATAATATTTATATTTATAAATTTATTAATAATTGTATTTTAAAAGAATAAGTGTAAACAATATTGATTATCTATTTGTTAATTATTCTCAAAATTATTATAAATTATAAATAATATTCTGTTATAAGATAGCTGCTTATACATATATTTTCTAATTCTCGTTAATTAATGATGTTAACGCATTATTAGAGAGAAACTTTTTGGTGTACAAAAAGTTTTTGATTTTATTTAATTAATTTATTTTCCGAAAGCATAGTGCATACTCTCTAAATCTGAATCAGTGCAAAGTATGCCAGATCAGTGACTATTCACTGTCCTCAGTGAACTAAGTGCACAGTGCTCTGGCATACTTTGCACTGATTCAGATTTAGAGAGTATATGTATAGATAAGTAAAGTAAGAATAATCGTTTTTTATGCAAAGTTACATGTAATTACAAAATTTTCTTTTTATTTTTTTTTTTAATTTTTTTAAATAATCAATTAATCAATCTAAAAAGCATTTTATACATGTGACATCCATCACGATCCTGAAACAGCACTTAAAGCTTGCAAAATCAAACGCGTAAATGTGGAATTTCCTGCATCGAAATGTCGCCTGAGCATTACAGAATATTGTTTCTGTGAACCGTTGAATTGCGCGTAACTAAGAGATCCGCCAGATGTGACTGACAGATAACTACACCGTTTCCGGCGTAACACCGTCAAAATCTTTCTCTTTTCTCTCTCCCTCTCTCTCTCTCTCTCTCTCCCTCTCCTCTTCTCGACGGCATCCGGTTATGTCGTTCTTACTCCCATGGGCACTAAAGTAAAGCTCGCCTCTTGTAACATCTAATTCGAAGTATTACTCAACGCGCCGAAGTTACGTGACCGGTCGTTCTGTAACAAGGCGTTACAGCGTCCCTCATTACAAATTCGTTGGATCAAGCGTGAAACACAACGACGTGCCGCGAATATCTGCAAACGTTGTGCATCCTCGTGTTTTCTCCGCGCTCGCACGAGACATTATTATATAATATACATATGTATATATATATACGAACTTCCCGTATCCGTTTCTAGAAATCGGTCGAATGAATCATTTGACGAGCTTCCCTCGAATAGATATAGTCGCGTGCTCAGAGATTGAAATGACCTGAATTGCTCCCTAACTTGCAAACGTTCTCTATTTGGCGTCTAAACCGCTGATAGCATCAAATTTGTGTATGAATAATGATGTCAGGGATAGAAATAAAAACTAATTGTATGTAAAACAATTATAGATATAGAATAGAAATAATAAAAGTATAAAACGATGCTGTGATAAGATACAATTCTTTAACAAATTTAAATAAATTGTACATTATTAATATTTGTTTATTTTTTAAAGAATTACAGAAAAAAGTAGTGTGTAATATAATATATAATAAAATTTATAAAAAGTCATTATATATATATATATATATATATATATCATTAAGTATTGAGATTGGACGAAATTACGTGAATATTCCGATTTTCAACTGCAAGATATGCAAAGATTTGGATCTTTATTGGATGTATGTATCACACATTCAGTGTGATCGCTGATTTTAAAGAAAGCAAGATAGAACGACATCTGTCATTTATAGTTATATTTGTATAATTTCTGCATTTTCTGAAATGATTTAATATGATTTTTTTATTTATTAAAAGTACAATGCATGAGATTTAATAAAATTATATAATTTCACATTTTTTAAAAATATAAACCTAGAAATAGTAATAATAAAATATGATAATAAATTAATTTAATAAATAATTTTTCCATTAAAAAAGATAAATTTTATTTGTTAAAAAAAAGATTTAATAATTCTTTTTAAATAGAATTATTAATATTCAAATTGTTATTTACAAAAAGTAATGTGTGTATGTGTGTTTATGTAATAATTAAAATTTGCTATTAGTATCATACATTTATATGCATATTAACTAGATTAAAGCAAATTTTCTTGTTTATTAGGATTTAAGCAACAATATTTCCATTTCAAAACGATCTTTTAATCGAACGGAATCAATCGTCGTTTTAAACAATTTTAAACGACGTAAACAAGTTCACAAAATATACAATAACACAGTTCAACAAAAAATGACTTTTTTCGAATACAAGAACGAGACTAGTCATTTCCCGTAGTTTTTTGAATGCTGAATACGAATCCCGTTTCTAAATTACTCCATCACGTTGCAATTTTGAGAAATTTGCAGTTAAAGTTACAAAAAGGGCTATTTTCACGTATTTTGTCATATTATAACTACGATATGTGACGTACTGCATAAGTTTTATTGCAACCAAAATTAAGTATATTGTTAGAACTTTCAGTCCTTAAAAGGAATTTTTTGTTTGCTATGATTAATAAGATATTCATGGTTAAATATAGGATTTATTGCGGAAAAGCGGTGAATTGAATTATTGTATATGTGTGTGTGTGTGTGTGTGTGTGTGTGTGTGTGTGTGTGTGTGTGTGTGTATACATATACACACGATGAGCAAAATCCGACCAGCAACCTTCCCGTGGTGCTCATCGGGTAATGCTAATGCTAGCAATAAATAAACAAAAATGCATGGGTAACTTTGATATGCCGAAACTTCTAAAAAAAAAATCGTACAGACCTCTTTTTTTTAAATTGCAGGTAAAAATCCATACTTTACGATAATTATGATGACAATTGCGAAAAAAATTTATTCCACTCCGTAGAATTCGTCAAACTATGCAATATTTTGGAGAAAAAACACGTTCTTACTTTTAAAGTGATGACGAGAGGAGAAGAGGACAGAATCAAAATCTATCGAAAGTTCCTGAAAATAGAAACGTTACCCTTTAAAATAAAAAAAAATTTTTCAAATACGACAATTTTTCGCGGAGATACGCTTATTTGAAGTTAGGTAAAATTTCGAAAGAATTGAGTGTTGCGTTAATTTTGTTGAGTAGTGTATTTTAAAATAACAAAACAGCTTGGCATACGAACTTGGTGTTGTTATGGTAGCGCGCGACCTCGTACGCAAGGCTGATAGACACGCTGTGTTATCATTCACGCGGCGAGACTTGAATCGGTAGGTAACCGCGTGTACCGTACTGCATTTCGCCGCATTACTCATCGAAATATTTCCTACGAACAATTAGCTTAACTATCAACCCATGCAATTAATCAACTCCTGCGATTAACGACTTAAATTTCGTGAAGAAAGTTTTATTGAAGCATACATTTCGCGTAATTTATTTATTTAAGAATTGAAACGATGAGAAGGGATGAGAAAATTATAAAGTATTATTTTATTGCAGTATTTATACATGCGCAAGCAATAACGATTGCTTTATCAAGGCATAAATTTGAATGTATCTTGTATCAAATTTTGAATTTTTCGCTAATTTAAATGTAATTTGTTCTTCTCATTTCTCATTTTCATATTAAAAGCGTGGAATATAACATATGTCGGATATACTCGACATGTATTATACATGTACAAATATCTAAAAATATAGATTTTGTTTATTATACTAATCTGGGTACGTATTATAAATCTATTCGAAAACGATTCCATTCACACACACACAGAATGATTCCGAAAAATAAAGGACAAAGATAAAGAAACATCAAGGAAAAGACAAGGATAAGTATAAGACAAGTAACTATCATTCCAAACGGAATCGTATTTCGAATAAATTCATAATACGTACCTGTAAGATTTGCGAATGTTGAGAGAATCATAGAGCTTCATATTTTTTTCGCATTATTTTTGCAATCGCATTTCGATGGAAGTCCGTCTTAATATAAAATAGTAAAGCACGCGTTGCGTGCAATTAATGTCGGTAGTGCAAAATGCGGACGATTATTTTATGGTGATAATTAATACGGACGATCGTAATTAACCGTGTTCTTGCAAGTGTTGTGTTATACGAGTGTAACAAATGAATCTGAGAGAAGGAGAAAACTTAGAAGGCATCGGACAACGACGGAGCAACTATGAGATGAATAAATATAACATTCTAAATATAACAGAGATTATCTTGGGTGGACTATGACAGATTAGTAAAAATGTTTAATCTTGAAATTAATATAGTCGTCAATTTATTGAACATTTTACGTATAAATTATCATAAGTAATATTTTCGGAAAATATCATGAAGATATACCAATAATTTTATTTATTTATTGGTTGTTCTTTTACTATAAATTTTTGTGGTACATAAACGCTAAGCAAATTATAATAAATTTGATTTTAGAGTTTTTATCCAATATTATTTTAACCAAATTAATAAGAAAATAAGAAGAGAGAAAGAGAAGAAGTGAAAGAGACAGTGAGAGAGAAAAAAAGTAAATAACAATAGAGTATATTGACATTTAAAATACAAAATTTTTCTTAAATTTCTTCATAATGTCATAGTTGAGATTAAAGAGATTTAAACAAGATATTTCTATACTCTATATGTTTTATTTATGCAAAATAAAAATAAATGATATATAGAATATATAAGGAAAAATTATTAATTTAGTCATGTCGTTTTATTTCTCTCTTTCGGAATATTTCTTTAAAAGGTTTTGTGGCTTATGTTTGATCTTTTTATGCTTAGGATTAAATATTATATAAGTTGGTATCTTCTCTCCAAGAGAATATTTGAAGATTTTTCAAATATTAAATTTCACAAACGTAAATAAAAAAAACAGACATAAAATATTTTACTATTAAGTAACATATTTTAACTAGTTTATTTAATCACAAAGCACGCTGACGATTATTAATTACATTTATTTTTTATAACAAGTAAGCCAGTTTTATTCTTTAATTTTTCATAGCCTATCTATCCTCTTATTTATTAATAATTTTATATTTTATATAACTTAAAACACTGATAATTTGGTATTTTATATAACTTGAAACGTTCAATAACGTGAGATTCAATAATTATCTCATTGCGTATTACAATATTGAAATTTCACAACAATCGTATAATATTTATAGATGTCAGGTTTCCTGGAAATAACTGTTCTGTTTCTCGTAATCATTTGAGTACATTCTATTGATTTATTATCAAAATGTGGCTATTGAATCTCATCTCAAGATATAAAACTTTATTCTAAGTATTTTACCTAATACGTATTTTGATGCAAAATTCATGTAATGAATATAAATATGGTGCACAGAAACGCAGCTCGAGCATTTGTTAAACACTAATAAAACAATTAAAGCAATTTTCTAAGTATATCTCGAAAAAGCTTACAAGAAATTGATCGATTATTGCATAATGATTATAGATTATTATCATATTACATCGTGTGTTCCGAGCGTACACGATAACTGGTTTTTCCAGACATACTCATTAATCCCGGTCAACGCATAAAAATCTCTCTTGAGAATTCAGTTTGACTCAACACAACTGTCACTTTTAGAGAATTTTGTAAAATAACATATAGCAGATATCCTATTGCTTTAATTCTTCGACGAATTTGTATTCAATCCTTATATAAGTGCAAATTTGAAGGAGATTATCACTTTATAAGTTTATATTGTTGTTCTTGTAGAGATTAATATAAGAAAGTCGATGTTTTAATATTCATTAAAGATCAAATTTTCATTCCCTTACATTTTCTTTATACCGCACATCTGGCATTCTATGTATCATGCGTGATTCATTATTAAACACGTCACGCCCTTACAAGTCCCGAAGGCTGCAGACGCGCCGAGCTGCAAATTGCAATGACGGGATGTTGCTTATGATATTGCCGTTCGCTCGGCAGAGACAAACAGCAAGCACTTTTTCTCAGCAGGAGAGTTAACCGAGAGATATATTAGGATTTCGACGAATCTGGCGGGTAGAGAGAAAAGAGCATACCGTCGCGATGCACGATGTATGTACAATCGAGAGCATTGATGCCGGACGTTGCTTGCATTCACAAAGAGACTTACAACATACGATCTACCAATTCTGTTTCGAAATAGATAACGAATAATAATTAAATGTCGATAACTAGCTTTTTAGCCCGCGCTTCGCATGGAAGTATTCTCCGCTGACTCGCCATTATTGATTCTCTTTCTTTTTTTGTTCGTCTACTTCTTTTACTGCGCTCTGCGCAATATGCATTTTCGCAGTAATCACTGCGTTTACCGCTGAATGCATTTCGACAGTATTCAGTTTTGCGCAGTTTTCATTTTGACAGTAATTACTGCGCACCTCGCAAAATGTTTCTTAACAGTACTCTCTGCACACTGCGCAGTATGCATTTTCACAGTAAATATTGCGCCTTGCGCAGAATGCATTTTTACTCTATTCACTGCGCATAGCCCAGAATGCATTGAGTAAGTAATTCTTTGCGTTTCGCGATTTTATTTTGACAATAATCACTGTGCACCTCGCAGTATGCTTTTTAATTTTATTCACTGCGCATTGCGCAGAATGCATTTTCACATTACTCACTGCGCATTGCGCAGAATGCTTTTTCACATTATTCACTGCGCATATCTCATACTGCATTTTGACACACTGCATTTTATTCATTGCGCACTATGCTAAATCCTTTTTTAAAAGGATTAATCTCTCCGCACCGCGCACTATGCATTTTAACAGTAATCACTGCGTACTGTGCTGAATGCATTTTGAAAGTACTTACTGAGTTCTCCGCAAAATGCATTTTCCCTTATTTTCTCTCTGCGCTATGCGCACAAATAATTCCTTTATCCTTTTTTTACTTCACTCTGCGCAGAATGTATTTTCTCATTAATCACTACGCCTTACGTAGAATGGATTTTCTTATTATTCACTGCGCACTGCGCAGAATCCATTTTTATTCTATTCACTCCTCATTTCATTTTCACATTATTCTTTGCGCTTTTCACAGAATTAATTTCTTTTTTCTTGTTCCTTTTTTTTGCTTTTTTAAGACTGCGTTTTATTTCCTCATCTTTTCTCTCTATCATAAATTTAGAATTTTCTATATTTTTTGAGACACAATTTACCTCGGTATACAACATTTTTTGTAAAAGATTTCTGATTTCCCTGAATAATGTGTCCTTGTGTTTCCTTGTATAATTTTTTTAGGACTATTGTTAGAGGAGATAGAAAGAGAGAAGAGGAGAGAGGGGGAGGGGGAGGAGAGAGAGAGAGAGAAAAAGAAAGAGAGAGAGAGGAATCTGCAGAATGTTTCATAAGATATATAGTATCTGTCCAGATCGTTCGATTGAGCTCCCTCTTTAAAAAAATTAAATCTATAGTAGCCATTCCCTTAAAATTCTGAAAATTTTGAGACCAGTTGCAAGAAAATCGGTCCACTAATGAATGAGTAGGACAGACAGACAGACAGACAGACGGACAGACAGACAACACACAATAGCTACTTATATGTATATATATATATATATATATAGATAAATAAAGACCTATTAAAGAATTACAGTGAATTAATCGGTTGTAGCAAAGAGATCACGAAAGTTGTGAGAGTCGGAGCATATTAGATCCCAGTGTAGACGGCAGATAGTTAGAATTAATTACTCTCGATAGAAGTACCGCAAGAGCACGCGAAGAAGCGCGCAGATATTAATCGCGCGGATCGCGTATAATGCACAAGTATAAATCACGCATAACTGTAAATGCGTTACGTTACGTGGGAAACATGTGTAATATGAAGCCTCGGAGGTGTGATAAAGGTCGAGACGAGCGGGTGGGGGTCAAACGATCGATAGATCACTTGTAACTAATTAAATCCTTTCGCCATTTGACGTGGTCGTCAAGGATAAAGCAGTCGGGGCAATGTCCTAGGAGATTCGTTTGTGTAACAAACGGCGATGTAACCTTTCTATTATACCATTTAAGGCCAGTAACTAAAAATGTTCGTTCTAACGGCGCAAAATTTAACGAAATGAGCATATGATTCTTTCAAGTCGCTTAGATATTAATAATATGTAACAGAAAAGTGGGAAGCTGTAATGTGGAAAAATTTCAGTACTAATGAAATTATAGGAATTAGAGTTCTTATGTAGTTTAATCCTAATTTAATCTTTAATCTCCTTTATAATACTTATAAAATACTATAAAAATAATTCCTATAATTATACTAGCATAAATGCACTTATATTCTTATTATAATAATAAGATGATAAATCCTTAACTACCCAGGTGCGATTATCACTCCACTACTTCTTCATTTTAAGATAAAAAAGTCTATTTTTTTAGACATCAGAAGATATTTTTAGTTATAGCCACTACATTTTATTACACAAATCTTTTTTTATTTTATTTTATAATAAAGTTTATTAGTAACATTCACATAATAT
Organism: Aphaenogaster floridana; assembly: GCA_003063835.1. Lineage (NCBI taxonomy): Eukaryota > Metazoa > Arthropoda > Insecta > Hymenoptera > Formicidae > Aphaenogaster > Aphaenogaster floridana. The sequence continues at coordinate 124,154 of NJRP01000137.1, read as the reverse complement.
GTGTAACTTATTTTGTCAATTACTTATACTTACTAATAAAAAACTGACCGCACCTGGCTAATTATGCGATATTTTATCCACCTATGCCTATGGTTAAGAGTGAAACATTTGACATTGTAGTATGCATAAGAATATAATCTTTCCATCCATTTTGATAATTCCATAATCAGAAAAAATGACATTATAAAAAGATAAAATGTTTATTTTACTACTTGTTTTTTACGCAATACAGATACAAAATACACTGATTGCGTGTGTTTAGATAGCCTTACCGTGACTGTAAAATCGTAACTAATCGTAACTTTCTTCTCGCGTAAATAATTAACACAATATTAGATTTGAAACCGATTTTTAATCGAGAACTTGTACAAAAACGTCTGAATCTTACAATGGCCGAGCCCTTCTTCTCCTTCTTCGTTCCCCCACTCTTACCAGCCCAAGAGTGCCAACTTACACCGCGACATTCACACCGCAAAATCTTACACTAGCGCGTCAACACTGCTGTTTTCGGTTCAATGTTCTTATCTTACGAATCTTTTAATTAATAGTTACGCATCTCTTACAATTAGTCGAGTTCTTAATATTAGCTATGGTCGAAAAATCGGAATTTTTCAAGATATTTTCAAAACTTTATTAAAGTAATATAGATCGAGAGGATTATCGTAGATCCTACTTTAGACATCAAGACATTAAACACTGCCCAAGGCAACGTCCTGTACCAGTTATATAAGACAACAGCAACGCGACCATGAATTTATCGATTCTCCATTTATCGTCGAATGACTACTTTGATATCTCGTTTACCAATTCATCTCTCACACGCAGGTATAAAAATATCTCAATGATGAAAATGTTTTATCCTTTTATAAAAATAGCAACAGTGACATTCTTGAGCAAACCACACACAGTTTTTAGATATCAAAATTATAATATTTAAAGCATTGTATAACTTTTAAAATACATAAATTTGTTTCTAAAATTGCCTTTAATACAATAACAATTTTTTATTTTATTAATTTTTTTAAGTAAATATTTTTACAAATAATATTTACTTTCGTATTTTTATGCTTCTTTGATGTCATAGCTAAATATATTTATGTATATATACAATACAATGTAGAATAAAAACAAAATATGCAAAAATTTATTTTAGATATCTACATTATTTAAATAATAAATTAATTGGAAATAATTTTGAGAGAAATTTAACTCATATTTATATATTGGAAAATAGGCACATTGGACTCTGTCTGCGTGCCGCAAGCGGGCTTCCTCGGAGGACCACTCTGTGTATTATTATTATTATTATATTAGGAAATATAAATTTTAAAAATATAAGATCACGAAAACTTTTTTACTCTCTCGTTAAAATGTCTTGTTTTAAAAATTGACTAATTTTTTCGTCAAATTAATAACCAAAATTTCTTATAAATGTCATTAAAAATGACATTTATAATGTGAAGAAATGCGATGCACACAGAAGATACGTCTGTCGTGATTAACTAAATATAAAGCGTGCAATAATAATACACCCTGTATGCACATGTACATACAGGGTGTCCCATTTTAAAAGATCCACGCGATTATCTCTTAAAATATTTGTTATTCGAAAAAATGTTTCAAGTAAAATTTACTCTGTTTCGAGGGGACATCTTATGATGGATACACGTTTTTCCTAGGTGGAGGTGTTCCTGAGATTTCAAGGTGACCTTTGTTTTTTTTAAATGTAATCACATGATTTTCTTTATACAGGGTGTCTCAAAACTACCGGAAAATATTTTAATAGCATATTCTGCAGGTAAAGTAGAGTAAAAAATCCTAATACGAAAATGTCGAGGCTACAGTAGTTTTTGAATTATAACCGATTAAAGTTAACCAGTAATTTCGCGTAGAATTCGCGCGCTCAGGCCCGTAGTTACACAGACACGCGCGTCGATCGTTATTAATTTTCACAGTTAACTTTGATTTTTATTACACAGCTGATTATTAATAGCATTAGTATGTATGTATGTATGTATGTATGTATGCTCAATAAAATAATAATTAATTAATTTTCATAATTATTTGTCATGTCAAAAACGCAAAAAACCTTGTTTCTCACATGTGTGCAAGTATTAAATTTAATAATTCTAATAATAATAATAATTACTAATGCTATTAATAATCAGCTGTGTAATAAAAATCAATGTTAACTGT
>NJRP01000137.1:80466-103914 GCA_003063835.1 Aphaenogaster floridana | reverse complement strand
TTTATAATTCCAGCAATGGTCCACGGCTACTGCCATACATAGTAATTTTTAATATAAAATTTTCTCCGTGTAGAAAGAGACAGAAGCGCACCGGCTGCCATTACTTCAGAAGAATACAGATGTGTACTAATAACTTTTTTAATTGACGTTTTTCTACATTAAGTTATTAACAGCAATTGATTTAACATGAATAAATCAATTGATTGCCTATGAACACACATAAATAATCATATCTATACCTACTATTCCATCAATTATTAGCATTTATCTTCTATTAACATTGCTAACACATATGTATCGACAAGCATACATTGTAATACGTTTAGTATGCTTTTATTCATTCTTATGCATTTATGGCAGAGATGAAAAATTTGTAGTTTTGACAAACAATTATTCAATTACGCATGTTAAAAGGACCTTAATATATCAGCAAGTAATTCAATTTTTGAGTGACTCAATGTTTCACCAACGCATGCAACTGCAGTTGAAATTACGAAAATATTTGGCTCTTGGCAATGGAATACTTATAGCAAGTATTGTCTGACTGCAAGTAATGTTTATAGTTAGACAAATGTGTTGTCTCGTAAACAGGTTTACACTACTGATAATTAACTGCGTAACGAAATCTACACCTCATGCGCGTTTGACTTTACATACTCTGTTTCATTCCGATGTAGATACTCCGAAATCACGAAAGCATTATATTAGCATATATACAATTTTTTACCAACAAAGACATAAAAAAGAGAGAGTCTAACATACCATATACATATACTTTGCAATGATATTAAATAGGAAAATAGCGATTAAAAATTGATTTATGCAATTGAAATCAAATTTAATTTTATTAAAATATTAAATTAATTTTCACTAAACTTTAAATAAATAAATCTATAATTTTATTTATATGACAAATACGACAGTTATCTAAAAACACCCATAACATATTGAGCGATTAAATCTGTCAGTTTATTTAGAAAATGAATTTATTTAAATGTTTTTTAGGGAGTATTCAGTATTATATCATTCAACGCGTTTTATTGTAGAGAAGAAGTATTTAAACAACCCAATAAATCATACTCTACAAATATACAATTGCATCAAAAGGGTGATGATATATCGAGTCTTTGATGCTGGCATAAATCTTGAGCTTTCGTATGACCGAACTTCCGTGAAACATTACGCTCCTGAACACTTCAATACGTAACCATCGTTACATCACGACAAGCTGTGAGTTTTATTTCACGGAAAGCTCAGTCAACATACATTAAAATGACAAGAATATCTAGAACTGTATTTAACTGTCGATCTTAGTCTAGACTCGCTTTTTTCGCGTGACATCAATGTAGATAAATTCTTGCAACTCACGATCATATCTTAATAAATACTCATTCATATGTAGGCATAGTTTTAAATATTCAGTATTACGAACATTACATTATCATATGCGCATATTCTATAAAATATGATTATTATATACATATATACCGTTAAATCTCAAAGATTACGTTCGTGAAGCATTCAACAATTGCATAACTCTCTCTATTTTGCTACACATAATTATTATAAAATCGAAGTATTTATTATTAGAGTAAAAAACGTATAATTTATTTACATCATACAGATATAAATTTTAAAATTATCATATGACATTTTACCCACTTTGCGGATTATATAACTTGTACTTTTATACAGAATGTGTCCCATAATTAGTAATAAATTAAATTCTTCTGTTAAATATTTTTTTAAACAATTTAATAATATAAAATTCTGTATTACTTTGAATGTTATTTGAAATAAAAAATTTTTAAAAAGTCCTGAAAAGTATTAAATATTATTAAATGTCTTAAGACTAAAGAAAAAAGTCTTAAATAGACAGAAAATCTTGCTTTGAAAATATTCGAATATTTAAAATATTTAAAGTTCTTGAAAATAAAATTATTATCTATGTCTGAAATAAAATAAATTAAAACAATAACATAAAGTGTTATAAAAGCAAAAATATATTTTTACAATATCCAAGTTTTTTAAAACTTATATATATATACCATATATTCGAGACATTTAAAACTTTCAACATTTAAGACTTTAAAAATATTCAAGAGTTGTAAAAAATCTTTTAGTTTCAAATAATATTTAAAACAACTTGAGATTTTCGTCATATGTTCAAATTCGATGTATCTTATATATATATATATATATATATATATATATATAAGTCCATTACTCTACCTTATATGATATAAGTCTTTCATCTCTTATATAAAATAACGAGAAAATGATTTATGCATCTTAACACGAATTATTCGAGTATCGACACATGGAACATTCGATAAAGATATTGGAATTTTACAAAGCACATATTTCTCACAATTGTCGCGTAAGAGGAAAATCCACTTGAACGCGTGCTGCTCGCAATGCGATCATTCATTACGGCGCGTCGCCGCAGAAGATACGGACGCTCGTGACAGACGTATCGCCGACGCTATAGCGCCGTACCGCGCCGCTCCCCACTGTATCGCGCTACGGGCGCGATTCACGCTCATTCATTACATAAAGCAGCTCACTGTTTACCGAGAGCCCGCTTTATTTTTAGTCATGCCGCGTTGCTTTATGCGACGCCCGCCGATTTGCGAGACCGCACCGTCGGCGTCGTCCCTCGTTCGCTCGCTCTCGGTTCTTGCGCGGTTAAGTCCCGTTTACGCAACCGCGTTTCGCAGCCGTCCTCGTCGTCGGGTCGTACCGTACGCGTACAAACCCGCGCGTGCAAAACGCACGTTTCGATGCATCGCGATCGCGTCTTACTCGACAGGCTCGTTCCGCTGATAACAAGAGTCGGGAAATCATCGTTTAGCGCAAAACGTTTATGTAACAGTCATGTTACGTGGTATATAATTTTAGACAAATTAATGGGGATTTTCCTTCGTAAAATAGCTGCAATAGTAATGCGTCGTCCTAACAAAATAATAAGAAAAGAAGTTAGAATGTAAAACCCATCGGCTTTGTCGAATACATCTTGCAGTAAAAATCTGAATGACTCAAAAGAATAACGAATTATGGAATATAAGTATACGTTGAATAGCATTGATTGCACTATTAACCGCGAGCATGAAGTCGACGATTTTGTTTCTATTATCACATAAAATTTTTCCCTTCTTTAATAGCGCCAGAATAGCAATCAATCTCCTTTTTGCAAATTAATCGGCGGAGGAGGCCTTACATAAGCCACTAAAACCGCGGCCTCTCTCGAAGCGGTTCTAACCGCATTTTTGCGAAATGGCGCAACCAGTAAGTATCTGCAAGACGTTTCGGTCGTGTGTATCCGGCCGATTGAGGAATCTGAGCCGGTATCCGCGCTTTTCAATCGTGTGTATTGAACTCGTTAAGTGTTGCTCAACGCTCTAATAAACGCGCGACTCGGTAAGGTGCTTAATTGCGAAACGCAATGTTTAATAACGGGTGCGCGATAGGTCGACTAAGTTATGTCAGCGCGCGACGAGCTTTCCTAATCGTCGTTACCTTTGAAAGTATCGATTATAATTGGCTGAATGAACAATGCTCGATATATCTGTATTATACATATGAAATGAAAGATGGGACTACGTTTTGCAAAACAAGAAGGCACTACAAAACATAATTCTTTTATATTACACGAAATTTGAGGAAATAATTATTATTAGTAAAGATTTATGAATACGTATAGTTTTTTCTGAGGGATCTTTTAAAAAATTTTCGATCAACATTTTTCAATTTTTGAAATACTGGGATAGATTTCACGAAATTTTATTTTATATTGTAGAAACTGACTTATATTGTAGAAATAACATTGAAGTTAATAAGATTTAAAATTGAAGTTTATCTAATTGAAGTTTAACTGAAACTTTAAACCATATGTACTTCTTTCCCCTTTTTTTGCTATATACAGCTTAATTAAATAAACGTCGATAACATAATCACACGCTGGTTATTTTTATTCGTTACGTCTGATTATACGTCTTCTATCCAAGAGCGAAATTGAAACACTAACATTTAAATTCGCAAGAGCGAGATTAAAACATTAACAAAGACGTAGACTTGCTTGAGAACATGGTCTACGATTTTAATGAAAACCACATCAGCGACGAATCAGGTTGCATTGCAAAATTCGTGGAGTGCTCCCTCCGCCAAAAGGAGCAGGTACGACGACGTGTAGTTGCGGCGCGCCTCGTCGACCGTGTGTAAACCATTTACGTAACGGCGCGAGATACGCCGTATTTCGATGATTAACAATTTGTTTTGCGATCGGCAAAGGTGACTCTTTGTACGGCACAAATACCTTACGTAAGACAGCAGATAAACGCGCGTATGCAGCTGGAGATTAAGTGCGCGCGGCTTTTCGGATTTCAAGATGAGCCGCCATCATTTTTCGTCTGCATCCTCCGCAACAATCGCCGTGTTTATCGAAATCGAACGAAAAGCTAGAATGCTAAACACGTACACTTGTCGTTAGTTTCTTGTTATGGATATCGGAATACAATTACAATGATTTTAAAATTTTCCATGTAGTAATTTTTTTTTTAATGTCCACAGCCTGAATTATATTGAATAAATGTGTATACGAGCGGAGTAATGGCATTAATTCGTAAAATTTTAAGATACACATTAGTTCAAATGCATAATTATTGTCTGACAAAAATTACTCTAATCTCTATAATTATTCTATACAACTTATTTTCTTAGTACCTTATTTCTTTATTTACAGTTATACAGGGTGGTTTTCTAAGTAAATAGACAAACTTGAAGAGGATATTCCTTGGCTTATTTTAAGAAGAAAAGGTCCTATAAACATGTGTCCTAAACTGCTTCGTTTTAAAAATACAGAGTGTCAAAATTGTGCAAAATAAAATAAAAATTTCGAAATTCTGGAAAACGTTTTTGGCACGTATTTTTGGTATTTACTTCAAAGACGGCGTTTGACCTGCAGGTCACACGGATAGACAATCTATGCTCGCGAGGTAGCGCGGCACCAGATAAATAGACGTTTGATGCGCGATCGACGGATAGCGCTATCGAGTGCAATCGCATATTCCGCAACACAGATTTGTTTCAATTTATTATAAGTTTCTAATGTTACCTTTGTTGTAAAGTTTATTAATTTTTATTAATTATAGTAAAATACACAAACGCCGAATTGGCAGTTATGCATTTCGTATACGGAAAAAAACAATGGCGTACCATTTTTTTATTAAAAAAAATATGATTACGCACGCCCCTGGTGAATCTAAAAATGTTTTTTCGGTACTGGAAAATAGTTGTTAATACCACATATGTGGAACGCATACCAAATTTGAATGAAATGTCTTTAAACGTTCTCCAGAATTCCGAAATTTTCATTTTATTTTGCACAACTTTGACACTCTGTATTTTTAAAAGCAGTTTAGGACACATGTTTATAGGACCTTTTCTTCTTAAAATAAGCCAAGTAATATATCCCCTTCAAGTTTGTCTACTTACTTAGGAAACACCCTGTATAATCATTAAAATTTGTTACGTATATCAACAAACTAAAAGGTAGAGCATTAAAACGTCTGTATTGAAAAAATTAACATTCAACATTCTTTATATATATTATTAAAGTAGAATTATTAATTCACTTTAAATAGTCCTCTACATCTATCTTCGTACTTTTTTTTAAGTGACTAAATTTTTGTGATTGATTATATTCTCCTGCCTTATACGCGATGTTTTCATTTTTATATTGGAATCAAAAGTTCTTATTAAACACGATTTAATATAAAATGATTCGTAGAATCACCCGATTCGTAACAGCATCGATATTTCTCATCACATAACAATACAAGAAATATTATGTATAATGCATCTTCCCCATGCATCATCAATAATCCGAGCAATTTCCATTTCGTATAATTAGGGAATAAATTTATTCGTGGAATGCAAAACAACAGAAAAACACTCTACTTATTAAAATAGGGATATATTACCAATATAAATTGGAATAGTACGTAGCATTTAATAATCATTAATTTACCGATTCTTTTATAATCCGTAAGTATTAATTATTTATTTATTAAATATCTACTTGCGCATTCAACATTCCGCTGTTGAATAACAAAGTGCATCATCGTGTTTGTTGTGCTTTGCTTGCCCGCTGTGTCACAAACGCATAATCTAAATATCTCAAGCAATCACGTAAAAGTATCAATACGCATGTTTGTTATTCTAACTATTGACAGTCATCCACCTCACATCCTGGCATAACGATCACGCGCATAATTTTGAGCCACACTGCGTAAATGGCAAATACGCATATGAATAGCATATCTGTATACCTACCACGCCGAACAGAACAGATCTCAACACATTACCAGCCGGAAACTTATTAATAAGTTTTTTGCTGCCAGTGTCTATTGGCCACCTATCAATTTGAGATCTATTAATTAGCAACGATTTTATTATTATTATTATTACTCTATTATTTATTTATCAGAGTATGTATGATTTCCCGATTTTGTTTGAAAAACACAATACATCATCGGTGGGTATGTATCGATTTCATCCGTAAATGGTAAATAAAGTATTAAGAATTTCTCGATGATTGCGATGCTAATATTTATATTTAGGTAAACGTTGCATCCAGCACGAATTGTTACAACAAATGCTGTTACATCGATTAAAGTTTTAATTTTTAAAAATGTATCAAATTACACATTGAGGATGAGCAAATACATATTCAACTGATATTTTGTGCATGTTTAACATATAAGCATGCGTTTATTTATGCATAATGCCATTAAAAATTTGTGAACTGCTAGTGCCACCGCTATGATTGCATAAATTACTTAATCCATAGATCAAATTCATCAAACGTTATCTGCATTAACTCTTGACTGGAGATGACTAGGTCGAATATTCACCGGGTCACTCGAGACCCGATAAGTATTCGTTAGTTTTCGAAGATTAGTCATACATCTTCTTTACATCGCAAAGATATAAAAAATCAAATTTAAAAAGTTACTGCCTTTTTTCCTGTCGTTTTAAGTACTATATTTCTATGCACAGCGACTTTTTGATTATTTAATAAAGTACAGGATGACCCAGCCACAGTCCTCCAAAGGGTACATCTTCCGAAGGTTAAACATTCATAGATTTAAAAATATTTTTTTTTTTCTATTAATTACGTTATAATACGAATACATTATAACGATCTTCTCGAATCAACATCTAATTTGTTATTTTTGCATTATTTGTGGTCTATTCATTGCAAATAAATAAGTACAACTGTTTAAATTGCAACGTTAGTATGTCTAGTATGCTACCAATTGTAAAAGATCATAAACAAAATACAAACAATTAGGATTACATCCAAATTTTCTTAGACTATAATATTAGATTCAATAATCATTTTATAATAAAAAATATCTTTTATTATTTAAGAGGTTAATGCTGTGGATTCAATACTAAAACTATATCAAAATAATCAAAATAATCAAATTATTGGTTTGTAATTTTTTACTTTCAAATTTATAACGGTACATTTTTGGGATTTTCAGCAATTTTTGTTGCAATACTTAAATAATTAAATTGATTAATTTATTTTCCTCTTTTGTCCCTTTAAAAAGAATATACATATAATATATTTAAATAAAGTAGAAATATAAAATATATATTAATTACACAGTTCAACAAAAAATTCAAAATGGCGGAACCATTGACTTCAAAGCACTCTAAACGCCTAATTAGGAAGCGCTTTGAAGCATTTTAAATTGATTATTTCGTGTAATAGCGTGTGTACTCAAAACACTTTAACTACTCTTTACAGCTAAATTCAAATTACAATTATTTATTTGCTGCCATGTATTTAAATATGTATTTGTCTTTGTTGTACTGTAGATTATATCAAAAGTTAAAAATTCAAACAGCTATAACTTGAATAAGTCGTACGATCATAAATTAAAATTTATTTGAAAGCTCTTGAATTGTACTTTTAGATGCCGTTGAGTTTATTTAGGACCAAGTTTTCTTTCCGCCGTAAAAAAATTAAAAATGGCCATTTTTAGCTCATTTCATCCCAATTTACTTAAAATCTTGACGTATTATGCAAATTCTGACGACGGTATTGTGTTCAGCGTGAAAAAATCTTCGGGGTATGTAACTATGTATTATGGTACTTCAGAGAAAAATTGATATTAAACCGTGTTATCGGTAATTCTAGTAATGTAACTTTCTGCTATTTAATATTAAATATTTTTACAATCAAGTATTAAATAACTTGTATTTAGATGAAATCCACTTAAAAGGATTCAAAGAATAAAATATCGATATATATTCACATTTTTAAAATTAATAGTTTGTAAAAAGCATTTTTTGTATTAAAAATCTTTAACTAAATCTTCTTCAAAATCGTCACTTAGGAAAAGACGACTTCAAATTTATCAAACGATTTATTCTTAAATTTTGATACAGCAAAAGGGAACACCCCATAGATAGGTAGCAAGTGCAAGGGGTTAATCACCCCGTGAACTCGCCATATATTGATCTCTCATTCTTCGCCGCCCTTTCCCTTGCTGCTCTCGCAGTACGCAGTTCAGCCCTCTCCTTTGATTTTGAAGAGCAGTCCTGTGGCGTCTGCGTACTCCCTTTACGCACATGCGTGTATCTGTACGCACCATACAAGCGGGATATCTCAGGACAGAGTTACTGCTCATGTTCAGTGAGAACTCTGGAGACCAGAAGACTGACATTCGCTGGTGGAAAGCGAATTTATTTGTTAAAAGAACTCGTCACACTCGCTCCACATTACTATGCATCGATAGTGTAATCGCGTTCCATCTCCTTGAGACGCGCCATCGTACAGTTTGTGCACATCCGATGTTCCGGCGAGACCATTCCCGTTGGAAGAATCCGGTCGATCGAGCTAAAGTTATAACAAGTGCCGGGGAAGGTATCTCAAATAAAATTCGCTATGCGGAACTCGACGATATCAAAAGTCATTTGTAATTGGGTCTTGATACGAAAACGATTCTGCAAAAGCGGATGCAAGGGTGTGAAGGGTACGAATGGGGAATCGAAGCGATTTGATACGTCGCTGGGTTAACCGATAACAGAACCGTCGACTGACGTTATTGGATTCCAAGGTGATATCGATACTTATGTAATTGTACGTGATAAGAAAATAGCGTGGGTTTTTAACTCAACAGACTTATATAAACTTTAAAAATTGTAAAGATATTTAAAAAAAGTATTTCGATGAGCAGACTGTCTGCTCTTATTAAGCAAATCCATCAAATAGACAGTTATGATTTTATTTTATAACTGACAAAATCCTCAAGAAGAAATGATGAAATGAAGAGATTCTAATTGCAAACTTCCATATAATTAGACGCTTCATAAAATTATACGGTTAATGTGGAACTCGTATTAGTATCTCAATAAATAGAGAAAATAAATAAAAACAATTCAACGAAGACTTGTTATGCCTTATAATAGGTAGATAAGAATAATGTACGACAAATGACAATCATAAGTTAGTATAAATTATAATAATAATTTAAGCGTAATCCTCATTTATTATAAAAATTACAATGAGACCAGATAAAACGTGAAAGACGAAAAAAGATTTGAAAAAGTGAAACAATCACGGTCTTCACCGTCCCTTGGACCAATAAGACCCGTAGACAAAGCAATAAGCCACTTATCGATCATGACACCTAACGAATAAGAAAGATCAAGAAAGGACGTCATAAAAGAGCTTGACAAGAAGAGGAAAAATCACGGAAGGTTTAAGAAATCTTTCGATATAGAAAGATAGCCCACGTCACACCGGTGCACATGACAATAACAATTTGCTCAATAATGACGGCCGGGGATCAGGGGCCACTCGACAGACAAAGAGACGAGCTTCGCCGTGACGCGACGACCGCGACGCCTCGTCGGGTGGGAGCAGCGTCGGGAGTGCGGCGACAACACCTACGCACCGTGGCAGACACGCCGCTACGGTACAAGTAAAGCGGGCGACACGCTCCTCGAGCTACGTGCAGCGTGGTCCGTAATTCCCTCCGCGACCTCCCAGACCCCGCCGCGCCGTGGTATATCCGAAGCCGCGTGGCGCTGGCTTCGTGTCTCGGAGGCGGCTGCACTCCACCGCTACCACCGCCTCCACCATCCCCTACTGACGGTCGACCGAGCGGCCGACTCTGACAGTGGCTCGGCCGACCGATGACAGCCGAGGCGTCAGTCCTCAGTGCGCCAGCGTGCCGTGTGGAGCGGTCGCACGCGCGTTAACGTGCGGAGCAGCACGCGTGGACGGCCAGCTGTCAAACTCTCTGCGTGTCGCTCCGACGATTCCGGTGAGTGATCCCCGCTAAGTGAATCACCGCCATCCGCCATCCGGGCTCGAGTGACTCGTGTTCGTGCGACCGTATTCCTGATTTCCGGCGAATTCGTGCCCCTATATCGCGCAACCCCGCGTAATTCCCGCGCGCATATAGTTCTCTGAAAGATGTGCGTCGTCTTCGGTATCGCGAGACCGGCATCGAGCGGGTTTTATCGAGAAGACGTCCGAGGCGCGTACGCGAGTTACTCGTAGAGGGGAAACCCGTCGCGAAGGGATACGCTCCGTTTTCATTCCCGAGGAGTGTGACGCACGAGGAACGGCGCGATGACGGAGCTCGCCAAGGAGGCGTTCACCTCTCGCAATTACCACTTGGCGGTCGAGCTGTACGAGCGATGCCTGAAGCAGCAAGGATCGAGCTACGAGGTGCTGCTGGGTTACGGCGACTCCCTGGTCAAGTGCGGTCGTGTCAGGGAGTCCATCGAGATCTATTCCAGATGCTCAACCGCGATGTCTGTGCCGGCCGAGAGACTGAAACACCTGACGACCGCGCTCCTGGAGGACATGGTCGGCGTCGAAACGAGCTCCAGACGGAGGATCGAGACATCCTTCGCGTGTCCCCTGTGCGAAGGCACCCTCTGTCAACCGGTGACCGCCGGCTGTGGTCACACGTACTGTAGGAACTGTATGGATCCGGCGAAGAACTGTCGCGTGTGCGGAGTTAAAATCGCTATTGTGAGTGAAACGAATGTGCTAGTGCAAAGACTCGCGGAGAAATGGTGGCCACGAGAAGTGGAGGCCAGTCGGGCGAGGCACGAGGGTGATATCCTCGTGAGGAAGGGTCACCTAGGTCAAGCGCTCGAGAGATACAACCTGGCGGTTCATCTCGGTAAGAAAATCACATTATCACTCCTCGTGACGCGCCTTTTGTATCGTGAGGAATATTTCGTCGTATTTAAGTCGTTTGACGTATTTAATGGTCATGATATTGGTATTCCTTATCAGTAACACAACATGCAATTAGAGTTCTCACTCTATTGCGTAGGATAGAAAAAAAAGGTTCTTATTGACGTGAATCCGGACAGTTATGAATTAATGATGCTTTTGTGGAAAGTAATTTTTCTCCTGAGTTTATTTCAACGATTATATAAAAATATGCCGTTTCACAAGTCAGTCAAACTTATAGTATTCAGTTTTCATAGATGAAGAAATTTGTTTTAAAAAAATATGAGGGTACATTTGTTAAGATTTTATATTAGGACCTTTGTGTGACCACAGAAGTGAGTTTTGCAAAGATGTTTAAAAGATCTCTTTTTGATGCTGTTAAACGTTTTTTTGAGATATCTTTCGAAGAATCTCTCTAACATTTTATGTGTTGTTTGAGAAATAAAATAAATACGTGCTTGGAAAGAAATCTTAATAATTTGAAAAGAAAATAATATGACTTAGAAAGAAATGTATCAAAAATTAAAATAGAAAAGATTAAAAACGATTAGATAAGACATTATAATGGCAACAATAAAGATTTAATATTAATTAATATATAACAATGTGTGTCTGGGGAAAATACAATATCTAAACATGGCGTAATGACTATGAATCATAAAGATTCAATTATCAAATTTTTATACTTTCTGTTTGAATTGTGTTGCTTATCACTTTGACGTTTCGTATCAGTGTTACAATTTCATTGATGCGCCCATCATTAAATACTTCTATACGATTTCAGTTTCAATTAAAATGGATTAGTTGAACCGAGTTACGTTAAATTTTCAATTATTTTTAAAAGAATAACACTAGAGAAACAATTCTTAAAAAATCAGGTGATATCATTTTTAATTCATTTTGTTTGCGAGCAAAGGATAACAACATGTGGTTATATAAAGATTATTACGAAACACCTAATCTGAATAACGTCGCAGGCGAGTCAGTAGACTAAAAGTATACTAGTTTATCATTCGCGTTTCATAATTTGCCCCGATTTAATCAAAATTACGAATGTTTAGCATTAACAAATTACGCCTTTTTAAAAGGACCGCATTCCTATTATATCTGATGGATTAACGCAAACAGATCAGTTGCTTTAAGTATGCGACATATTCGTGGATCTAGTCCACGTGCCGATATATATCAGATAGCAACAGAGCCAAATCTACTGCGATAATGAATGGAATCGGCAGTTTCTTAAATAGCAATTAATTAACGATTCAGAATAAAAGAAAAATACCTATATCAAAAAAATTTCGGTGATTTATCTTTATATTATATCATTTGAAAGATAACAACGCTAAAATATGTAATTCTACATCATATTTTATTTTATTTGATACTTATACGTGAATTCTTGCTACACTTTAATTTTAAAAAATTAAATACTGCAAAAGAACAACAAACTGTAAGAATAGAAATTTTAATAAAGAGAATAAAAAATACTGGCCAAAACTAACGTATTTATAATACTTATGAAGACTGTTATGAAAACCGTATATCGAAAATTATTATTATATATATATATAATTTAAGTAAAAATATCGGAAAATGAAACAAACATAAATTTTAATAAATAACGAAATCATTGTGATACTATATTACAGTAACATCAATCTAGACAAGTAATTATTTCTTCAATGTTTATATAATATTAATAATAAAGTGTTAAATATATAATTATGCATCAGCAAAATAAAATAAAAAAACCAACACTGCACTAAATAAGTTTATATAAAAAGAAAAATTTTGAACTACCATCTATGGTATACTACTATTATAATATTGAAATCTAACTCTACCATCTATGATACACTATGATATACTATTTAAATGATTTTGAATACTATAATTAATTATTCACAAAATTATCTGCCAATTAGAGCCACACACATTTTTAGCAAATTAATCTCTCTTTGGAAACGCCAAATCAGATGCAATTCTTTCGCTAGCTTCTGTCGCAGACCATTAAAAAACAAATGACATTTTCTCTTAATTAAGCTTTCTTCGGAACTTAATCAAGAAATATTAAAGAAGGTTATGGTATTTTAAGAATATATTTGTCTTCTTCTCTGATAATAAGATTCATTGCTCAAGCACATTCACTCTTTCTCTCTTTCTCTTCTACTCATTTTTTATCTCTCCAAACAGAAGAAACGACAATTATTGATGTAATCAATTCACAAACATCTCTCATCTCTCGATTTTAATCACAAATTCTTTGACATTTAAGAATCGATTTCTTTTTAATAAAAATTTTACAGGAAGCTATTATTTATTACAATTTTATATTTTTCAATATTAAAAAATAATTTTTATGTAAATAAAATATCCGTTTTTATGATTTAATGTAAAGTTATATTGATAAAAATCTCCAAAAAACTTAATTACTATATTTATATTCTGTAACAAAGTAAGAGAGCAATGAATAATCTTTAACTCTATAATTAAACGACATATTGCTCGCATTTACTTTTTGCAAACTAATATTAACAATAAAACTTTAAGCTTAATTTGCTGGCTAATTGGTTGAATACATTAATGCTTAAAAAATTATTCTTATAACATAAAATACTACTTTTTTCTATAAAAATACATATTTAAAAGCTTATTGCTTACCTTTAAATCGGTTTTAATAGACTTTTGATGATTTTTATATGAAATTTAAAATTTTGTTAAATTACAAGCAATTTTTTTACTTTTTGGTTGAGTTTTTTTAGCACTGAGGATTTAGAACATGCAATATTTCGAGAATAGAATCGTTGATTTCTGGATATCATTTATGTTTAAATAATGTTTCTTTGGTGAGATCGTGTCTGGGAAGTGATGTAGAAATGATTTATTTCTCGAAAAATAAACGAAAGCCTCTGCGTTAGAGATGAACAGCAGAGATCGGAATTGCGTTTGATGTTTAATCCTTAACTGCTCTGAGTACGTGGGGAAGAGTTTTAGTTACTGAATAATTTTTTAGTTAGCATTATCAAAATATCTTAAACAATTTTATTTGTAAATACGGAAAGTTTACTTAAAGGTGTGTTATTAATTATATTTATAATAATTTTATTATTCCATTAAAATTTAATATAAAATATTAAAATCTAAATTTTATATAAAAAGACGACGTCGTGTAAATCTTTATTTACTTTTATTTGCTAAACCTAAGATAATTTTACTGTTAAATACAAAAAATGTAATTTGACATAAAATGCCATTTACCATGATAATATATATTACTAATCATTTTTATTAATTTATGATTACAAATTATGAAAAGTTTTTAAGCATATATGCTAAATGATACGGTTTTAAAATAATAGATGAGTCTTCTCTGAATGATACGGTTTTAGTTTTTGAAGTTAAAAATTAGAAGTTAAAAATAAATTATCAAGTTACTGGTATAAACAAAAGACGAGTAGTGAGATAGGTCAACGAATGATACGTTTCTAGATATAAACTTGATAATTGTTCAGCAGTTCTATAATTATGTTTGCGAAGATAGACATTTTTTACTCGCAACGTGATTTTTTATTGAAATTTAGAAATTGTCAAATTTCATCTCTATTGAGTTTTACTCTTAATTTCTGTGTTTTATTATATTTAATTTTTTCAAAATAAGTAACTATGCTGAATTTATTTTAAATATAATATCATTATAAAAAATCTATTTATTAGCCACTATTCTAAATAATTAAATATAAAAAGAAATAATAAAACCGGCAACCATATCAAAAGAAAAAAAATAAAGTAAGTATTTACGCCATTTCTGCAATATCTATATTTTATTTCTGAATTAATAAGTAGGTTAATTAGATCGTCATATATACCGTTAATATACCGTCTTGTTTTTTTGTCTTTCTAATAATTGTTACTTGTAATAATTCATAATAGAGTTATTTCTGTGATAAGAAGCATCAAGTTGAATACTGAAATCTGTATTCTTTCATTTCTTTCGTGCATACACGAGTGCACCGAACGTGTGTAAAGTGCGTGGAAAGAGAGGCATCCGCATTCGACTGCGACGATCACGACGACGACGCCGTTAAGTTCACGGCCAGTCCGAGGCGGTTCTTACGTAACGCTTCTTGAAGATATCGGTCTGAATCGACGACGTCCCATCCGGAGACACGCTACGTCTACCCCATGAGATATATCGTATAAATATTTACGCATTCTGAATCAATCCTCACGCCTTCGTTTGACTTACAAAACCGTATTTTGGAATGCTAAATTCTTCTCTCGTCCTCGAGCACTAATACGCACTACTTCTGGGGATTGCAGGCAACATTAAACATACACTTAATTATTGCGTCCGCTTCTAATATTATACTTCTGGATACTTACGTCGCATAACAAAATATTCATAATTTTTGCTCTATCTTTTTAAATTTAATATTCTCAAACTATAGAAAAAAACCTATCCTGTTTAAAAAATCATTTTTCCTCAAAGTAAATATCTATATGTATGGCTAAAGGAGTGACAACAGTTAAAAATCTGTGATAATTAAAAGTTATGATATTAAAATTTGATAAAATAGTATTAATTTTCAACTGATGCCGTGTTAATAGTAATTTTTGCTGCGAGTTATGGCTGAACGATCGATCGCGTCATCTCGACCTCCTTCGTGCCGATTTTCGAAGCGGATTATAGAAGTTATCTATACGATTCTCTCTCTCTCCAAGGTTGTCGAGCAACAGAATTACCAAGAACAATGACGCGTATACGCGATAACAGGTAAGCGCTTCGTGACTAATCGACCTCGCCAAGATCGTCCTTGTTATCTTCGTCATCACGCGTACCATTGGACCTTTTGCAAGAAAAATATTCAAGGGCATTTAAATGCACAAATTGTGCATTGTGACACATATTCGATTAGGCTTCCCGTCACTGAATGCCTATTTGCTGTTTCCAATGATCAATGGTAAGACTTTGGCAAACATAAAATCATGAAGAATTTTTTACCGTTAACAGCTTATAACGGGAATCAAATATTCAATAAATATATGAAAAGTATAGAAGAAAAATTGTCAGAGAAAGAATTGGAAAAAATAAATATACGCAAACATGTGGATATAAACATAAGACACATAAGACTGTGATTTTGTTGTATCCCATTTTGGGTTTTGGAAAGAGTGAAACTAATATAAAGAAAAAAAGACGTGCACAATTATCATAAATAAACTTGACGATAATCGTAGAGCACTAGTGCAAGGTTTCCTCGATAAATGAGATTAGCGAGTGACGTAGTTGTTTACACGTGTGTGACGCGTAAATATTGCATATAGGTTTGAATCGGAGTCTTCGCGAATATATTACATTGTATAATAAATCGTTGAGTTAAAACGCGAGGATTATGTAAAGCAATATTATCGCTCACGATGTGTTTACTAATGAATGGTTTTACGTGGAAATGAAATTTTTAGGATCGAATAAAGATCCTGCTAGAATAAAACGGGCTACGTATGAGTATGGTAGCCATGCTGCCCTCGGTCGCACCTGCATCGTTCACCTGGCCTACAGGTCGATTACGGTAGTTTTAATAACGTTCTTCAGTGACGCCGCACACTGTACTTTAGTACGAAACTCGTTGCTGCGAACATCAAAAGAAAATGTATCTTATTTCGTCAGTAAATTATGTAATAGGTGAAGAAATGAATTGGTGAAGAAATTATTACAGTCGAATTCTTTATACAAAATTCTTAAAGTTAAAATTTTTCAAAAATGAAACTGCTTATAAGATATATACTGTTAATTATTATAAATGATCGAAAATTTAATTTAGAATTTTTTAAATTTAGGATTAGAATTGTTTTGCTAGTTAACAAAATAAATTAATAAACAAGATACTTGAAACTATAAATTAATATTAAATAAGATGCTTGAAAATAAAAATTAAAAAGTACAAATAATGAACAAAAAGGAATTTAAGTCTGAAAAGAATACTCCTATTCTTCTTCTCCGAAACATTCTGTATTGCACAGGCGTCGATGATCTAGTTGAAAACATCTTCGTCAACGGACGAGAATGCCAGAGACACTCAATTTAGTCTGACTAATTCGCTATTTTAATCAGTATAAGTTCTCTTTATGTCCAGTATGTAGAGCTAATATAACGTATTACTTTTTTTAAATTACAAAAAGTTATAGAGAATCAAATAATATTTTATCAAATAATTTGTAACAATGAAAATACACATTACTAAACTTGAAACAAAGAATTACAGAACATTTATGAAATATAAAAGGTTAGATCGCAGCTTACATGTTGTATTAATCAGATACCAATTATATTTAAAGATATCTATAATATTTAAAACACACATATATATTTTTTTTATTTTTATATTCTCTTCTTTCTAACAAAATGATTAGATCTAAAACTGCAGGTATTCGAATCTGTTATTACGCAATATGAAAATTAACTTTATCAATAAAATTTCTTTCTTCTATTCTATTATAAAGCCGTTCTATTAATCAGCCGTTTTCACAATTATCTTGTAATTATCTTACGTCTTTCTTTCTTTGGAATGCGCGATTGCCATCGGTTGGGAATCGCTGTTTAAAGAATGCCACCCACAAGCGCATTTCGCCGAGACCGATACTCGCCTCTCCGCATATTCGCGAATCTCGGAGTTTCGTTTCTCTAAAGGCAGCTATAATTAAATTCGACGCGCCGCTGCGCTTATATAGTACAAATTTAGCGTGTGTCGCGTCGCGTCGCGCCGGTGCAACGTGCTCGACGAAATAAAAGCGATGACAGGCTACGAGAAGGAGCGCGCTTTTACGCTCCTTAACTATGCACGCGAGCTCCATATATCGGACTCGCTTATATAATGATCGCCGACGTTGCTTTTCTCGACGCCGATAAGCGTCGCAAAATTACGCCGGTGGATTCAACGGGCACAGCTGAACGATTCACATCCGATGTCACACATTGTTCCCAGACAAATTAAATCATTTAATTATTAAATTCGTTTACTTTTGATTTTCTATTTTGTAATATTTTCCTCAAAATCTTACAATTAATATTATAATTGATTTTAATTTAAATTTATATTTACATAATTTTTATAAAACTTAATTGTAACTAGGAATATATAATAAACTTTAAATTATTATATTAATTCGAATCAGTTTCTCTTTCAATTTCTACAACCCACTTCTAAAATTTTTGAATTAAATATAATATTAAATATAATAATAAATATATTAGCATATGCAGATATATCGATCTAAAGAAATATACTATTAGACATATAAAAAATATTTTCATATATATTTTAGTTACCACTTACTTTAAAACAATTGAATGGATAAAATTAACAAAGTTAAGTATGTAGAAAACTAGAAAATTATTATAGAAAGCTATTTAAAAACAAAGGTAAAATTTTATGTAATATGTAAAACGATATAGAATGTTAAAAATGATCTCGCGTTATCGACGTAGTATATTCATTGTTCAAACTATGTATTGCTAGCACGTTTGTCAATACGATACGATATCAAAAGTCTCGCAATGCGAAATGCTTATGCAAGATGAAATGTGATATTAAGTTGCGCGTGGTGATAGGAGATAAGACAAAATGCGCGAGACACTATTTTAGATTAAATGCACTTTCTGCCATACTTGCATTTTTTGTTTTCCCATTCTTATAATAGATATACATTGAAATTGAAAATATCTGTCAAAATAAACTGGTATTAAATGCATTAATATATGATTATTTATATATATGTAATGTATTAATATAATAAATATTTAATAATTTCAAAATTCTTATTCCTTTGTACGCAAATTCTTTTTAATATTTTGTGTATATTGCTCTTTAAGTGAGTGAAAAAGTTTATTATATATCACATTTCACATTACAGACATCGTAATAAAAGTATCTAATTGTTGAGAGAATGAATTCTCCAATTTCTATAAAATAAAGAGAATGTTCCAAACTCTTTCTAAAGTAGTGATTGCATATAGTCAACAAAGAAAAATATGGTATGTCCTATTTAATTTTAACAAAAAATTGTTCTGTTAATTTTTTAAATTAAATTGTTATTGCTGACAGACAGTTTATTTGTTTAAGGCAATTTATATTTGTTAAAAGCTGTTTCAAATCCGTAGAAATCGGGGCCATAGTAATCTACCGCAATGACCCAATTCGTCACAATTTAATTTCTACTAGTAGATCACAAATAGCTCTTCATGTATCATTTTCTACTTCGATCAATGCTGCAATAGTCGAGTAAAGCATTGCCTGACAGAGCCCTGTCGAGCACTGTTGAACTTTACGCTATAAATAACGTGAACAATAGAGCAATGTTACAAAATGCGTTAAAAGCTTTCCGACGCATTAAAGCAAATTTAGCTTTAGTGCATAAACCAAATTGAAATAAAAGAAATAGGTACGCAAACGTTTAGTTCTACAAACTTTAATTGTAAAGAAATATCTTTACTCTTAAAGAAAATAATTTATATACATTCTTGAAGTTCAATTTACAAAATTTCGTTTAATGAGCATAAAATATATCCTACATTAATAAAATATATCCGCAAACGTCTATTTGAAAATTTTTACAATGGAAAATTAGCTGCAAGTGTATCAAAGAATTTATTCTTTTCTCAGATCTTCAGTTTTTTATGGAAGATCTGAGAAAAGATCTCGGAAGAAGATACAAAGGTACGAATTAAATAAGACTTATCCAGGAATCTCACCTCGGTTAGAATGATGTGTTTCCTCTAAAAGAAATTAGAAAAGCGACACGTACCTCGGAAAACACGATAGGCTGCGGGCATGCATCTCGAGAAACCTCGCGAATCCCTACTCGACCCCGGCACGTGCATGGCTCTCTGCCAAATCCGAGATGTCATCGTCTATTCGAGCCATACTCGGTCCCGCAGGAGAAGCTGTCACGCGCGAGGACGCGACTCCAGCGGATCCTATCGTATCAAGGACGCACACTCGTAGTGCTCCAACAATTTGCAAAAAGAGCAACGGGAGCGATTTTCGGGTCAGGGCCGCGTCGATCTCTGGTCTCGTGAGGAGAGACCTCGAGGGGAAACTTATTTTCGAATGAGTCCGTGCTCTCTAATTTCTTTATTTGGTTTATTTTGTAATTCTTCACGGCAAATTATAGCAGCGCGATATAAATATTCTTTCATTCGTTCTTGTGTCATGATCTTTTTTTAATCTAGAACAAGATTTTCTTATCTTTTGGAGAATAATATTTAGAATTAAGACACGTCCTGTGCCTTGGGATAAAAGTGAAATACGAACCGATGAGCAGACATTGTTACGTTTGGACAGATTTATCGAGTAATGAGTTTCAGCGATAATTCACGTAGGAGATATCTTTACGATATACTAAGTTATTCATAATTGTACTCCTGACGATAATTTATTTTTAAGCTGAAATAATGTAATGTCGCGCATGTGTTTTGTTTTTCCATTCTCAGTTTCGTAAATAGATTACCAGCTTAATTTAACATACTAACGTTGCTCTTTCCTTAGTCTAAGACTTAATAAATTGCGACTACTGCCAGCGCTCGTAACATTAAAGTTGACAATGTGCGTACAGTGGGACAGCAAATAAGACGAGTCATGACGGAGAACGCATGCTATCTTGTTACACAAACCACGCGATAGTTTATTAATTATTTAATTAAATTCTTCTAATCCAACTGTCATATAAAATTTAATCATTTCTAAATTATTTTTAAATATTAAGAAAAATCCTTGCGATTTTTTATATTCTATTTATATTTAATCTGATTTGTATATGAAACAACATTATATTTATATTTAATTCTGTTTTTAATTATATTTAGCAGACGATAATATCTATGTACAGTAATGCGAGTTCTATTTCTCGGTCTTATAATAATTCTTGATTTGTAGCTACATGATTATATAAAGCTTTAAGGCCGGCCTATCGTCGATGTGTTCAGAGAAGCTAATCTTATCAAAGAATAATACCATGAAAATTTGCACAATGTTTTAACTTGAATATCTTTTTACGTAATCATATGATTGTTCTCTGGGAGTTGAGAATTAAATTTTACATATTACAGAAATCAAGATAAAACCAGCTCTTTAAATGCACAATTGAACAACATTCCGCGAGATATCAAATTGTATTTAAAATTGATACGAAGTATTTATTTAGAAATGAACTAATTTTATTTAGATTCTACATATATGTGTTCTACAAGTTACTTATTATCTATAATTTCTTTCCTAAGAATATGTGCGTTATGTTTAAACACGTTAACATTCTTGTGTAAAATAATGTCTCGTATGCGGACAGATACTCTATAGTTCTATATGAAATGCTAACAAAAGAAATTAAAGCCAAATGCGCCATGTATGTCACATTATATAAAAAATGATTTGGTTATGCGATGAGAACTTCGCGTCTTTGCAGATATAAACAGAGACATTGAGATTTGAAACGCCAATCGTGATGAGAAAATGTGAAATTATTTTTGTAAATTTGAGCAGTATTATTACGGAATGGGTAATTAAGAAAAAGAAACGTGATTTACAATGTCCATGAAGATTCTATCGACAAAAGTGGGTCGTGTCCTCGATCCCTCTCCGATCACGCCCATCCATCAATCGAAACTCGATTCGTTTCACCCGTGTTGGGAACATTACTATACTTCAACTTATATTCGAATAAAATCAGCAATTATCTTGTGTAAAAGATTTTAAACGTTATGAATTAGCATAATCGTTGAAAAATAAAGAATACAAATAGAAAAGAAAATTTCTGACATAAAACTTAAATGAAGTATTGTTGAGAAAGGTGCGATAATAGGATCTTATCGATAATGTTTTCTTTAGATTTCTCTGTACAATGGAATGACTCTCCTTGTGAATTCCGAAACAACATCGTTACGTTACAAAAACAAATTGCACATATTTTGTACTTGTTATTTAGATCATTTAATTACTCCTTCATTTTTAATTTTTTTTTTAATTTAATTGCCTTATTTACATATAATCTTATTAGAAAAATTACTATTTTTCTATTGAAAATTATAAGATATTTGTAAAATCTTATAGTAATATCCTGTTAAGTAATTTTTTGTATTGCCAATAATATTTATTATTTATGAAAATCAAATGAACTTTGTAAAATAAACTGAACTTTGTAACGTAAAAATTATTGCTTCAGTAGCAATTGCTATATTCATAATCTTGTGTCAAAAGCCAGTATATCCGCTATTCCAATTTACTTACATCTCCTAGATGCGATTTATTAATTGATACAAAAAGTATTACTAATGTATTTTTTATGTATATTGTGTCAAATAAACATGTATAACAATCGGATATACTATTTCTTTTATTTTAATAGCGTGGTTTCGGTAAAACTGCATATTAAGGGCGACCTCACCGATTTCAATGACCTTGATATATGTTGTCAAGAACATAATTCTGAGTAACTTTTCCTTATAACTTAATCGTCGCTCGTTGCTTATTAAAAAGTTATTAACAAAAAAAGTTTGAAAAATATGCGGCAAATATATTACTAAATAGATAAGTCTCATACACACACACACTGACATAGGTTAGGTTGGGTCAGATTTTTGCAGGGGGGTCCGGGGGGCGCAGCCCCCCCCCAGTACACTCAATCATGTACTTAAATATGCAAATATACAAATAATCGGAACCGTAGTCAATCGAGACCGTGGTCAATCGGGACCGTGGTCAATATCAACGTGGTCAATCGGGACTCGTGTGTGTGTGTGTGTGTTTGCATATTTAAGTACATGATTGAGTGTACTAGGAGGGGGCTGCGCCCCCTTAGACCCCCCCTGCAAAAATCTGACCCAACCTAATCTATGTCAGAGTGTGTGTATAAGTCTCATCTATTTAGTAATATCCCAGACAGCACAGGATATCCTATGGACATCCGTTTTATGTCCATTTCTTGTCGGGATGTCCATGGACCTTATAAAGATATCCATAGGATATACATTTGTGAACACTATAGGAATATCCCAAAATAGATAAGTTTGTATGTCCATATAATATCCACTACATCCGCGAGCAGTACGTGGCACCACCACCAGATGGACGCAGAGTTCTCGTATTTCTCGTAAGTAAAAAACCATACAAGATGGAATAAAA
>NJRP01000137.1:61554-80366 GCA_003063835.1 Aphaenogaster floridana | reverse complement strand
AATGCAGATACTTGATATTCTTGGTGGTTATATGTAACAAAATGTATTGCTATAGCTTTTATCACGTCCACCAATTTCATAAACGGATATACCATGGATGTCCATAGAATGTCCGAAGGACGTAAAACTGATGGCCTACGGATATCCTCAATATCCTTAAAGGACGTCTTATGGATGTCCTTCGGATATCCGTGTGCTGTCTGGGATATTTACCCAATATTTTTCAAACTTTTTTGTTAATAACTTTTAAATATATAAAGAAATATAACACCTTAACCAGGATTCGAACCTGGTCTTTGCTAATTTTCTCAATTTAATAGACATTTTTTGTTAATAACTTAACAAACGCAAACCTAGATCCACCTTTATTGCTTTTCAATGCTTAAAATAACTGCTAGATTTTTTAAACTTTTTTTGTTAATAACTTTTTAATAAGCAACGAGCGATGATTAAGTTATAAGAAAAAGTTACTCAGAATTATGTCCTTGACAACATATATCAAGGTCATTGAAATGAGGTCGCCCTTAATATGCAGTTTTACCGTGGTTTCTTTGTGATATTAAAAAACGATTAAATCTAAAAATCATATTTATCCGTAACCTCCATTTAGCTGTATCTTGAAATGACTACATAATTCGTCAATTTTTTATCGCCGAAACCCTGAAGTATCATTCATTACGACGCGTCGCGACGGTCTCATTATACATATAGTAAGCGCAATGTTATTAATTTTTTACGTTTTTTTTCTATCGTTTTTTAACCTCCCGCGCATTTGCGACGCGATCTCACGACATTTGGCCTCTAGATATCTAATGAGACATTTTTACATGCAATTATTGATCTTTTTTCGGTGCAGAATCGCGCATTCTCCCACGACTTTTGCCCGCGACTCGCGAGTTACGCGATCGATATATATACATAATAATACAGCGTCATGCCCGAGCGAGTCCACGGCACTTGCAAATCCGCGAGTGCGTTTCGGTTGTGCAATTACCGCGAAGCGAAATTAATCCGTCGCAGGCGCAGTCGATTTGTGTCAAGGCGACAACAAAACATCAATCCACACGCCGGTTTTCTCGCATTTGAGGGTGGCACAGACGACACGAAAGCGCCAGAAACAGTGCATGCAAGATGCTATTTTCAGATTTTTATCTTGTAATGCTAATCCTAAAAATACACATTAGAGTTCTAAAGGACAACAATATTCTTGCATTTAAAAAATATACTAATTTTTGTGTATATTATTATTTTAATGTAACACGGCTTTAAATTTCGTTTTTTGTACTTTCATAAATATATTTAAAAAATTAATTCTTTTAATAAAATTTTAAATAATAAATTTATAATTGTATTTGTCAAAATAGTCCTTCGTTTACACATTTACTCTGTTATAATTATTTTGTTGTAATTATATTGTTATAATTATTTTGAAGTGGGAATATTTAAAATGTAGACCATGAGGGCTTAGAATATATTACCGTCTTGTTTTAGCAATTTAAAAATCCGCCTTTACCCGGAATTATTTTAGGATAACTTTAAATTCATGAACTTTAGTAACAACAGAATTTATTTAAATGTACCAATAAATAATGTTAATTTACAATTTTAGCAAGAATGAGAATAAGAATCTTGCTATTTCTAGAATAGCAGTGAACCATACATAAACATATATATTACCGAAGAATCTTGACTCTCCCATACTGAATAAGCACAAGTGTCATAGAATGAATCCATCTCGAACATATGTAAATAGATATCATAGTTCCGGTCCTCGTGGACGAAGCGATAATCGACGGCAACACAGAGGGTCTCACGAGGTTGCTTCTATCAATGCTTAAATTGATTTAGCTGCTTGAACTCTTACGTATTTTCTAATTGAGTCCGATTACGACTCGCTTCGCAAGAGGCGCAGTACTGGATTGCACAATATATTGTCTGAAAGCATCTTTGCGCTATGTTGTTATGCACGAGTTACAGTTAAATTGTGCTCGTGATTGTCGTTATTGTTTCGCGATTGCAACTTGTATATATCAATATAAATTTAAAAAATGTGTATATAAGATCTCTCTCTAATAATGAATAACACAATTTCTGAAAGAATAAATATATTTTTAACTTAAAAATTTTGTAAATAGTTTTTGAAAAGCATCTATATATATAAAGATAATAACATCTTAAATAATTTGTCCTAAAGATAATATATTGGAGTTAAGTATATACGGAAATATATTACAAGTCTTATACAAGTTATGCAAAATTATGTAAAATCGATAGAAAACATGAATAGCAATTATAGAAAAATTATAATAACTACATGAATGCTGTTATTATAATTTTTGTAGTTTTTTCGTTTGTAAGTATTTTGCCGCATACAAAAGATCTACGCTTTAATGTTTTCAGTTGCGTTAACAGACATCTCTAATCGATAATGCTGTCTTAGCCTCGTGATAAGGTTACTTTAGAGATTCATTGTTTTGCATGATGAAATTATGTGCAATCCACAATTGCATGCTATACATACAAACAATTTCGAGATGCAGTCTCATTGATCGATTATATATAATATATATTGTTTAGTAACGATAAAAATATAAAATAAATAAACAATAAGAAATATAAACGAAAAATTACTAGATTACATCTTAATTTTTAAAATGTATTACAAACATTTTAAAAAATCAGGTACGATTGATATAATTTTGGATCAATTTATATAGCTTATATTAATAATCTAATAACGTAGCTTTATTTTTCATTTATATGTAGAACATTTTACATTTATTTTATGTACATATTACAATTATTATTGTAGGATATTGTATATTATGGGCGAAGCAAAAAAGTATCAGAAGGTGGCTCATTAAGCAGAGTGACTGTCTAATAAGGTGGAGAGCCTAGGTTCGAGTCCTAGAAACGCCCTAATACTTTTCTCGTGTTGTCGCCTACAACTTTCAGAAATAGGATTGGATTTGCTTACTCTTAGGTGATAGGAGGCCCAGAAGAAGGGTTAAGATTCCGAAGGAATGCACAAGGTGGTGTGCATTCTGACGACATTTAGAGGGGAATGTCTTTGGCCAGAAAAGCCAGAAGGTTTTCGGATGAACAGCAGGAGAGAGACCATTAGTGACAGTCGAGGACGAATGTATTGTCAGGCTGAGGATATTGCATATTATAGGCGAAGCAAAGAAGTATCAGAAGGGGCAGTTGTGACTCATTAGGCAGAGTGACTGTCTAATAAGGAGGAGAGCCTAGATTCGAGTCCTAGGAGCGCCCTAATATTTTTCTCGTGTGTGTGTGTGTTGTCGCCTATATTATAAAAATATTATATTATAAATATACATATTAAATCAATATCTTTATAAAATTTATCGTTTTCTAAATCGTAGCCAGGGTTTCTTAAATCGTACTGGTATGATTTGACACAACTCGTATTTATTTATTTATCATTTTAACAGATAATATGACTATGACTACATAAACAATTATGTAGTTATAAATCAAATATACCTAACCTATGTGATAAGCTAAATGCAAACGTATTAAGCATTTTTAAATTATTAATCGTATTATCTCATTATATATTTAATATTTTTTATTTATTATTAATACATATATAATGCTTCAAACATATGTTATTTTCATTTGCAAATTTACAATTTTGAAAAAATAGCAAACATTACTATGTTTTTGGAAACTGATAGATACGGTTTAGAAGACTGGTTGCTTAAAATCGTACTTTTTACACCACGTTATAAAAAGGTTTATAACAAATTAATTTAAACTTGTTGAAAGATTAAACATATAATAGTAGATGTCTTGAACATCAAGCTACAATTTCCAATATTAACTGGCGTGCAAACTAATACCAAATAAAAGAAATATAATATAAAATACCAAGTAGTTCAATTTTGGCAACTCTCCCTTATATTTATAGTCTATTAAAGATTGTAGAATTTTATGAAATTAAAGGTTTACCCCCTATATAGAAATCCATTTTAGCATAAACTTTATAAAGTATCTAATAAATATATTTTATTGAATAATTACAATTATAATAATTAAGACATAATTATAACTAATGACTGCAAACAAATTATGCGTATATAATATTGTTAAATAGAATTGCTAAATTTTTAATATATATTAAGTATATATAAATCTATATATATATATATATTTGTATTCAAAACTGTATCATGTTTTATTTCTTATCAATAGTTGTGTATGTGTGATTTCCCATCTTGGGAACAATCTTTTTAATTATTCGAAAATAATAAGTAAGGTGATTGCTTAACAAATTACATCATTATTATCAGATGCTTAAAAGTAAGCCGACCAAAAATACAAGCGCATAATCATGGTTACGACGCGATCCAAGAACAATACAAAATAGAGTGCAAACGATCCCGACAACTAAATCTGACTTTCGCGCGCGCAATAGGGGGATTTGCTGTCGGCTTGACTGAGTCACCGCGGGGCAATCCGACCAGTTAGTCGAATGACGCCTGGCACGACAACGGAAATTTGGCCGATACGACGTTAAATAGGAAACCCACGTAGCGAATGAACAAATAGTCGCGAATCGATCCGGATCTAAAGTTGGGTTCCACAGCGCGTGTTGCGCCCACACTCCGAGTTACGATGACCGGGGCGAATTACGTAAGACAATTGCGAGATTTGCTCTTACTCATTGGGTTGCAAATGTGCGCACACATTAATTCATGATTCATCATTTAATCCGTCAAAAGCTTTCCCTAATCGAGAGAGTAATATACGCATTAAAGAGTATCGTTATCTTTTTTCCGAGTAAATTGTATTAACTTGCATTAATAATTAGATTAATTCGATAAGACGAAAACACCAAGAGTAGAACATCCTTAAGATCCTAAAGATCAAGTGCACTTATTTATAGTTAAAAAAGATAATTGTAATATAATTTAATTTAAATTATATTAAAAATCTATATGTATTAAAACAATACGAAAAAAATAGAGTTATAAAGAAGAAAATAAAGTAAAAATTGCATAATACAATAAAAAATGTAACAGTTATTACAGTAAAAAATACATCTATATCATAAAAATTAACTTACTTATAGGAATTACTTATTCTTTTAAGTGTAATAACATTATAATAATGATAGGCTATTATATGATTTTATAATTTGACTTACGTTAGTGCTTATTCACAATATAATGATCATTATAATTTAATTACCTTGTAGATGTTATCATTTGCTATGCACTTTACTAGCTATTAGACGGCTTTGAATTTTCGTATGTAATATCAATTTTGTAATTCATCATTGTTAATAATTAAAAAAGAATAATAACGTCATTATATAATTATTAGATGAATCAATTATCTATATGAATGAATAAATTATATATATATTATTTTTTAACAGTGGGTTAATAAAACTAGAAAATTAATTATTTCCAATTTAAAAAACAATTGTAACATAATTATGTTACGTATTCTTGCAAAGTAGTTCTTACAACAATGAGAATAATAAAGTAGGTATATATATATAGTGACGAGATACCATATTCCAAATAGATATTTAGAAACAATTATATTCTTTTATTTTACATTATTTGCTTACGATTTAATTATAATAACACTTTAAAAATATTTTTATGTTGATATAAATTAAGTAAATTTTTGAAATGTG
Source organism: Aphaenogaster floridana (assembly GCA_003063835.1). NCBI lineage: Eukaryota > Metazoa > Arthropoda > Insecta > Hymenoptera > Formicidae > Aphaenogaster > Aphaenogaster floridana. The sequence goes on along the minus strand of NJRP01000137.1, from coordinate 74,692 downwards.
GAATGCTCGTAGTTGTTTCCCTCGTTTTATCAAACATAATGTGTCGAACATAATATCATAAAGAAAAGGTCAAGCATGCTCTCGCCGTTTTCCGATATTCAACGATAAGGAGTATTCAGAAAACGCAAATGGAAACTGGGTCACAGCGACACGCAACTCCTTTTTTTCCATCGACTCGTATTTTTTTCTGTACACGCATTTACCCTTCTCCTGTATTTGGTATGTTGTAATAGATTGCCGCAGAGAGAACTGGAATCCGCTATTCCAAACCTTTTTTCGCCTTGCAAACAACAGATTACAACACCTTCTTACCTTCATACAGATCGACCTATTTTTTACACTTCTGACATTACATAACAATGGAGAATGTTATGGCAAGATGGTTAAGTAATAATTATCCAACTTAAGCAATTAAAAAACAAAAGTGAGGATAAATACGTGCGATCAAAAATATATTAATAGCGATAAGAAATATATAATAAAGTTTATATAAAGAATATATATATATATATATATATATGTCTTATATTTCAAACGTAATTCCATGACATAATGTTTAATGTAAACTCGCAAAAATCAATAAAAGACAGTTGAAAACGTCCCTTGTGAGTGCATACTGCATACTCCCTGCACATTTAACAAGACACATTTAACAGATAATACTTATTAAACTTAAAATGTAATCATATCATGAGAGGTTTTTCAAGAAGCTTGCTTGTACTCATCAAGAAATTCCGAATTGCGCAAGTTCAAATAGTAATCGACAGCAAGCACTCCAGCGCAAGTCATATCGCGAACTGACAACCGCGATGATAAGATCTACTTATCGTATGCAGCATGTACCTCATGAACGACATTTGCTCCCATACACGTGATTTCTCCATGTGATTTCTCGTTGTATAACTTATACGCTAAGAAAAACTGCATGTTACACATCGTAACAGCTCTGTTCCACATATATCAAATTACAACGGTAACTCTTATCAAAATTACGCTTACATAACACCTTCCTCATCCCTTTCCTCTTGCCGAGAATATCGCTGATTCCCTAAAATTTACACTTCCTGTAAGGCGAGAAACGAATTATCAAACATATTCTTGAAATATGATACGTAGCCCGATCCTGTTTATAAATTACAATAAAAGATCTAATACACTGAAAGAAAGGCTTGGTTATCAAAATCCAGGCTTGGTTAATGTTACCAAGCACCTTGGTGAAATAGTTTCAACTAAACGTATAATAAGTATTACATAATTTAGTTGGCTCAACTAAACAAAATTTGCTCTTTTATAATTATTACAAAATGTTTTGTTATTATTATTATAATGAGTAATAACAATCAAATACTTAAAAAAATATTACTAAATGCATCCCACAAGTTTACTAAAAATTTTTTTTTCAGTGTACTTTATTTATTATAAATTTAATGTTATTAAACAAATCATTTCTATAATTAAATAAATAAATTTTATTTCTAATAAAATGTATTTATATAAAACGTAGTATCATATGTAAAATGTAAAATATAAAATTATCAACAAGATATATTTATGAGATAGTATTTGCTTTGCATTCAGATTTAAATAAATTAAGATCTTGATAGATTAGGAAGCTAACAGCTAGAAAAACTTTTATACATATGTTTGCTAGTCTCGTCGATCCACAGGCTACCAGATGCATTTCTCTGAGAGTACAAGAGATGCACTTACATGTGCCACATGTGTTTATACAAGTCAGATACTCTTAAAAGATAAGGAGGAAAAAGAAAACGTATTCCAAAGGTTGATCTCTGGCAGGGTTGATTATTTTATCTTGTCCACCGCAGAATGCCGGAAGCTCGAGGATATCGGCGACGGAAACCGCGGACCAAGTTGGCGGGAAACGCCCAGAGCCTAGGATGGCCGGTCGATACGCGCGACCGCCAGTTACGTAAAAGGGAATAATAAGAGCGATGTGCACACGCCGCGGCATGCCGGCCGGTCGGGCAGGCATATTTGCTGAGATAAGATAGAGGCCGCGGTCACGTGCCCGGCGTACTGTCAAACTCCTCTGTTATGTAAACTTTGCGCTCTTCTGGCGATCCGCCATGAGCCGACGTCGCGTCGCGTCGCGACGCAGCACGTCGGGGTCGGTTCCGCGCCATCGGAGATTCCGATTTATTTTCGGTGGAACATACTCCGAAGTGCCGCGATGGATACACCGTCGTTTCCTCCTTTCCATTGCATTCAAAAAAGGGAAATAGTGTCTTGCAGTTCGACTTGCGGACGTTTTCTCGTCATCCACCGTTTACAATTTTGCAGTGTATTCCGAATAGAGCAGATCAAATGTAACCGCCCTTAAGCCGTAATCAGACTAGCGATTACCGATTGGCGATTGCCGATTGGCGATTATTTTGCAACCAATCAGAGTAAAGCAATCAGTATCTGCTTTGCTCTGATTGGTTGAAAAGTAATCGCCAATCGCCAATCGCCAATCGGCAATCGCTAGTCTGATTGGGGCTTTACGCGCGTTAAAACTAAATACAAGATTGTTTAATTCGTACATATATGTATATGACAATGAAATCATTTACGCATATTATAATTATGTAATTAAGACATATATTATTTGGCCCTTACATATTGTAATTACATTGAGGTTTTTATATACAAATTAAATTATAAAATTAATTTATTAATTTATATTAATATTTAAACGAGTAATAATATAACGCGAAAGTGATGCAAATATTTGAGGAAAAAATGAAAAATCAAGCAACTTTGAAGCCTAGTACTTTTAACATGTCTTTTCTAGATCAGTAATAAATTCATTAACGTAGATAAAATCATTTAAATACTATGTTAGAAATAAAAGCAAGATCATTAATTGCTTATGTGTATTTAATGTAAATTTTAATAAAATATAAATAAGAAAAAAGCACTTGTGTGTTTTAAGAAGATATTAAATATCGCAATCGTAATTTTCAATGCAGATAAAATATCTGATTTTTAAATGCAAAAGAATTTTTTACAATTAGTAATATATTCAAATAGAATTGTATTAAAAGTTGGATGCAAATCAAGCAAACGAGCGCGAACAAATATGAATGAACAACCTGTTTTAATGAGTGTGAACGAATGCCGCCGTTCATTTCTTGTTTATCTTAATTGCTTTTAGCTCAAAAGCTATTAATATTTGGTCATTTTTGTTGATACTGTTGATTCTGTTCAGTTTCAAATTGGCTAATATCATGAAATAAACAAGAATATTTCTGAAGCATTGTACTATAATTTTATATCTGTATATAATTTATATATTATATACAGATATGAAAACTTTTAAAGTATCTCTCATACCTCCGATAAAGCATTCATTAATACGAACGAAGCACACCGTATAGCGAAAACGGCGTATCGCGAAAAGGCGGCGAACCCACACGTATGATAAAGCCAATCTGCTAACACATATATATGTATGTAACTACATAGTACCGATATGAACATAATATGCCGCCGCCCACGCGTTCTCAAACTGTCTCGTTCTCCATGATCTGAATTAGAACGTGCATAAATATTCACGCATTTGTAAAAAATAACTGGGGGGGGGAATTGCTACACTGAAACGAAATCAAAACTTTATGCCAATGACGAGAGATAAACTCTAAACTATATATAATGCTATACTTGGTATTGCACAAACTAAATATTAATATTTTACTTCTTAATTTTTTTTATTTATTTAAAATATCCGATATTAATTTCAAAATTAATATCTTAAAAAATTTCATAATTTTAAGATAAACACTTAAAGTAATTGCTGCATTAAGATAAAAATTAATTTCTGACAATCATATTTTGTCTGACAAAAGTAATACAAAATGCTATTGCTATAGAGAATTACGATATATGTAATACGATACAATTATATTGGCGAGAAATGATGGGAGAGAAAGCAGGGTGAAACAAAACATCACTGTCATTTAAAGTATCGAGGTATCAAACACAAATATCGAAGGCGAAATATCGATTGTTTAGATAGCTTACACGATATTCCAATACTATGACAAAATCATTAGTATCCGTACCGCGATCGGGACGCGCGTCGTAACGGTGGAGATCGGCCGACCGATTGCGTAACGATAGATTTATATAAATGGTTACGTTGACACCGCGCGCGCGGAGCCCCGACCGTAGCTGCCTAGGCCATCGTTACATTATCTAACGAGGAGGACATCGCGTAGGTAGATACGTACGATACGAGGTTTGCTCTCTTTGAGTTCTTGAAGCGAGCTTCGGGAAATACTCGAAAAAAAAAACAGTCTAATGGAATAAAACTAATCCTGTCAATGTGTCAATTTGATACTGTATTATATAACATATATGATGTAATGTGTACCAATATTATATCTATTATGTTTTGCCCTCGTAATTCTAAAGACTCAATTAAACCAGAAATTTTATAGAATTTCCAACAAAAATAAATTTATGGTTTTATCTCAATAACGATCAGCGATAATATTAGTTCGTATAAGATTTTTAATGTTACCCAATCTATATAAATAGCAGAAAATAGAAGTCTAATTATGAACTTTTGTGAGTAGCTTACATAATACGTAATGTAATTATATAATGTATACAAGTATTATATCACTAAGTTGAAAAATGTGAAGTATTGCGTCAGGCAAATGCTAATTATTTGCGTCACAGAAAAGCATTGATCTGCACTATATTTATATTATAAATTTGCGATAAGAAGACTAGATCTTTTTCATCATTTTAATCTGCACGTAATTTGGGCATTATAAAATTTAATCATTAATAGGTAAAGAATATTAGAATCTATATAAGCATATAGTATAATTCTATCTACGTATAAAAGAAAATGAAGATGAGTGAGCCAGTAGTTTCTTTTGAAAACTGAATAACTCTTTTCATACAAATGTTTTTAGTGATTGAAGTTTCACAAAATGTCTTTAGGTCATAAACAGTTAAAATTAATCATTGGTTTTTTTAAATCAAGAAGCTATTCAATTAACTTCCATGTCACACACACACAAGCGCTCACTCAAATCCACCGAAATTTCAATCATTTCGGAGGCTTTTCTCAATACGGGACTTTCGCCGGCGTGCGCGTGCGTGCGCGCAGGGTCGGCGTTTCTGTCAATTACATAATAAAAAGCGTTATGTAAGGACTAGCGCTACGCATAATCGTAGGCAGCGCTCCCGGCTTCTGCCCATCCCAACGAAATTGATCGGTGGATCCTGGGTATCGAGCTGTTAATACTGCCAGCTACACAGGTATAATGACTTTTTGGATACGTGCCGATAATTATAAAAACGATTAATCGAGATTTCTTGGGAACCGGTAATTAAGTATAAAGCTAATATCGAGTCCACAATGAAGTGGCCTTAGCTGTCGTGAAATTACATGAGATCTTATAATTATAAAGAAAAAAAGATTAAATGATTTAAAAGCAATTTTCTTAATTATGTGCTACTCAAGTATAACGATTTATTAGGTGATTGACAGCATGAGTAAGAATGATATAGATCGCTAGTATTATTCTTGAAGAATTGATCATATCTTCAGAGTACTATTTAGAAATCATGAAATAATAATTATTTACAGTTTGCGCGCACATATACGCACACGCACCCATTCTCCCTCTCTTTCTATAAAAAAGTTTTTAAAGATAAATTAAATAAAATCTTGAAATAAGTTTGCAAATATGTATTTCTTTCAAATGACGCAATAGAGTAAAATAATTTTATGGTTTTACGTAATCTGAGCGCGATAAAAGAGCCACTGAAATTTTATCAGCACCATTTAGAACTTTATTTGATAAATTCTATGAGTCTCTAGTATCGCTAAATAAATTTACCTTGAATTTCAATTATGTAATAGACATTATTTTATGTTGCATATCGAACATATCCCCGCACATGCTTTGATTTTATCAGTTTAATAATACATCGATATACTCATCTGCATTGCTGTATTGCATTTCCCCGAAACGTTATCGATAACACTTGGAAACTCCAAGAGCTTCTTGCATATCACATTTATCAAATAATAATGAGCATTTTCTAATCTCCGGCGTTGACTATATCGGAATTTTATCTATACACGCATACAATGCGTCATTGTATTTTTTATATTTACATTTATTAGATTTAAAATGCCTTTCAAGATTTTAAAATTGTCAAAAAGATCTGGATGCAAATATCAGATCACCTTCTAATGTCATACTTTTAGCCAAGCATTGTTTAATAACTGAATAATCTTTTTAAATGAAAATATCGTTTTGCATTGAGTCATATCTATTTCTTATTACAAAATCCTTAAAACAAAGATACACAAGAAATTGTAAGAGTATATCAAGAAAGTCTCTAAGAGAGAGTAGGTCGAAGACAGTCGGGAAACTCGATCGAGCGGAAGTATCACCGGCTGTGGTACTTGACCATGAAAAGGCACCTTGGCTATGCGCGAAACCACGGATGAAGGTTACCATTACTATCGCATGTCGAAGAACGAGAGGCGCTTTTTGTAGCTGAGAGAAAGTCGAGACACTTTCCAGAGATAATTTCCGATAGTAATTGCACCTAGCAAAAGTGGAACAGTAACTCTCGCGTGATGCAAAAGTGAGGCACTACGATACTGATAAATTTCACAAAAAATTGCAAAATACATATAAAAAAATTAATATATGTACGACTAGAAAAATAATGTAAAAAATCACATTCAGTAAAATGCTTTTATATTACATTGTAATTAAATAAAATAAAAATTTAAAAGATAATGGATCTTTTAAAAATAGTTGTCAAATAAATAAAATCTAGTTAAATAAAGGAAATATATTCTCTTTATAGAAATACATTATAAAAAATAAATGTAAAGAGACTTACTATTATAAGTAATATGCAAAATCTATTATATATATAGATAAATGATAGCTATGTAAATGAAATGAATATTTTAAGAATATATAGAGAATTCTAGAACGAAGTTATTATTAAGCTATTAAGTATTACGTATCATAATTGACAACAATTGGTAGTTAAATAAATGAAAAAATTGAAATTTGTAGAAAAATTAAAATAAATTTGTAACTCTAATACGAAGTGTATTACAATGTAAATAACGTGTATTAGTTATAAAATACACATTGTTACAAAATTAACGAATATATATTTATTACTTGTCAGAGTACAATTTTATTACTTTTTTCTAGAATCATATGGCATCTTCGGAAATTGTATCATACTAATATAAATGTTAAAATATCGTATATTTTGTTGTATATATTTCAATATTATACTTCTATTCAGTTTAATATAGCTGCTCAATAGCAACATATTTCAATCATCGCTCGCAACGAGAGCGGATATCGAATTTATCGAGGAAACAGTAGGCGTCCGACGAGGACGAGTCTACGTCTTTAGGTATCGTCCATTATATACGTCGTCGACGTCTACTATAGATATATGTAACCGCCGTTACATAATATTACCGTTTACAATGAGCACGGCACGCCAGCAAAACGTGTCAGTCGGCGATAAACAATGATTTCCGTGCTCTCATTCGAGGAATTGCGCGGTCATAGTGATCGTAATTTCCTACACGTATTTCGCTTGGTTATCTATTTTCCACTTGGATTCATTTAGTCGCTACTATGTATATTGTGAACTCTGTTTCTCCTTTCTTTCTCATGTAGGATATTTTGGATGATATATATATATATGTGTGTATATATATATATCATCCAAAGTATAGATGATATATACATATATATATACATATATGAATTTTTCCTTATATGTATATATATATATATATATATAAGAAAAAAATTCAGTTGATCGAGCTTTTGAGAAGAAAAGATAAAGATACAATAAACAAGATTACTAAACAAAGCCATTAGCATATTATTTATTAAGTTCTATTATATTTGCAAACTAAATTTGGTTTTCAATTAAGAAAAACAATTGATAACTTTTAAATAATTTTTTAATAAGATAATTAACAAGTCTAAAGAAGATAATTAACAAACGAAACCTTTGTATGACAGCTAGAATAATGTGACTTACAATAACTTGAAAACTATCTTACTCATTGTCACTTGATTGATTTGATTGATTTCCAAAATTCTGAGGAAGTTTTATTGAACACCCTATATATTAAATTGTAGTTTGGCAAACAATCCGCCGTGATACCACCAGGAATCATTTTGTTCTTACGTAACTCAACTGGAACTGCTCACTGGATCGAATGTTCGAGTTATTTTGGGCAACTAAATTTTCGTAAAATCGTTTAAAATTGTCATTTCTCTTGATATACTTTTATCTTGTGATATCTTGAATGTGCGAAACACGGAGTGGCTTATTAAATTAATAAAATCATTATTGTACACTTCAATAACATTACAACATTCCGATCAATATCTTCAAAATTAATAAAATTAATCCATGAATTCTCATAAATAAATATCATAAATAAATATCATAAATCGTACAGATAAAATTGTTTATAAGAAATCTCTCTTATTTTTATTTAAACAATAGAAGTTGTGATGGAAGTAATTTAATAGAAAGAATTTTATGTGGTAGTAATGACATTTCTGTGAATCGAGTAAAATAATTAGTCGGGTATAAAGTTAAAAATTAGTTAGAAAATTAAATAATAAATATTTGTTTTATAAAATGTAATAAAAAATTAAGAAAATTATTATTATTTAAGCAGGACAATATTACGATTTCTGGAATACCAGGATTCGTATTATGTATTACAATATTACAGTATTGACATAATATGTTAAATTGTTTAAATTTATATTATATATTAATTAAAATATAATAATTATAAAGCTGTACAATTAACAAACACATCGATTATATTGATATTATTTCAATTTTATTGCAATTAAATTATATTTATCTCGTTCTTCTTTATTATATTTTAAATAGTTTGTTATTTAATTACTTATAATTTATATATACTTGCAATTTATACTTTTTTTCTATACACACATATATTTAGTTCTCTTTACATACATTTATTTAATAAATTTATCAATTCTATGAAATCACTGATATATATATATATATATATATATATATATATATTACAAGTTTTCTTCGTAAGTTTGCTAGCACGCAATATTGCATTTTTGCGCATCTCGAAAAGAAGAAAAAAATTATCAATAAAGATTATATTTCGGTCACGAAAGGTTGGATGTGAACTATTACACATTGATTTAGGTAAGATCGAGTGTTCTCGATTAACGCAAATGATGCAAAGAGACGCATCCAAGAGAAATACCTGCGAATAATTTGGCAGATGACATGTGAAGGAATTACGGCGTACGTTCGCTCCACCACGTACGACACGTGGAGCATTATTGATCGTTGCCAGAATAGAAAGACAAGGTATATATAAGTCTATATGACCCCCGCTGTATAGAGATAACCAACGAGATGTCACACACTGTTGATACATTGTGCATCCCGCTGGCTGGCAGATCATCATTAGTGTCCGCTGAATGGCTCAAATAAAGCATTTCGACGATTACAGTCAATTTAATAGCTCACACAAATTCACTATTCAACAAATATATTTTAAAAATTTTTTCCATTTCATTTTTATACGAGAAGGTTGGGTGAGAAGGTTGGGTGAGTGATACATGGTATTCTTTGAATATTATTTTATAAATATTTTTTTAATTTGACAGCAGAAACCTTTTTAAATTTATTTTATAAGTATAGTGATAACCCAAATGCGTATTCTATTTAATGTATATCTAAATACACAGATGTTTATTCCCGTTTATATGGCATAATAATTAAATTATTTTTACTGGTATACAAATGTATCAAAATTTTTTTCCTGAAAGTTATTAAAATAATATTATTATATTCTTAATTATCATAAATCAATGCGGCTAAAATTTTATCTTGTTATAAATATTCTATAATTTTGCATTACATCAGCAATTGTTTTATACTCAAGTAAATATTTAAATTCTCACAAGTAAATATGATAATTTTATAAAGCAAATATATGCTGAAATACATGATTATTATAACGTAATAAAAATTATTCTATAATATATTACTAAAAAACCGAAATAATCTTCTCTCAGTTCCATGCAACAACATAGTAATTCCTTTATGCAAATAAGTCTCATTAATGTAAAAGCTAATTTATAGCATGTATAAAACGGAGGATGTAGAGATTGGTGCAATCTTTCCATTTCCATAAATAAAGATGACATCTTCGTGGTGCAACTGATGATTAAAATCTTATTATTAGAATTTATAATTATTCAATGATGTCTCACTTAATCGAGGAGAACTTCCTCACTTCCAAAACAAAGATAATTCCGCGAGGCAAGTGACACTTAAAATTTCATTATTAGCCATGGTTGTTTTGTGATATCCCGCTAAATCGAGACAACCTTTCCGTTCCCATAAACGAAGACGATAATTGCACGCGGCAGGCAGCATCAGCGATGCGATGCCAGCAACAACGGCGGTGGCGATGCCGGCGGCCGCGGCGGCGCGGCGCGGCGGCGCGATAGAGTAGTACGCGCCGGGTGACCGACCTTTACGTAACGCGCGGCTGTTTGCGCCGCGCCGCGCCGCGCCGGCATGGGTGACGTCTACTCCGCTGCAACGACGATGCGTCGACCGTTGCAGCTGCACCGGCGCGGCTCAGTCCGCGCGACGCGTTCGCGATGCGGCCGTTTATGCTGTATTCTTTCCCTTCCCGCCTTTCGCTTCTCCCTTCGTGGTTGGCCAGCGGCCGGCCGGATGCAGTTACATCGCGCTCCGCATGCAACTCTGAGGGAGACCGTCGCAATATCGCCACATACATAAATTGGGCGTTTGCCGCATCATACGGGGGCTGGATGGATTGATACGCTAAAAATAATTGACTGATTTTTTTTAAGACGATTTTATCGCTCGAAAGAGTGGGGAATATGCCAGAATACGTCGAAAATATAAAAACTCTGTTATTTTATTTTAATTAAGTAAAGGTATAAAATCCTCTCTATCCGACAATGAGTATAAATGTTTTTATACGGTAAATTACATAATGTTAGTTACATTCTAATTCTACAGACATAAAAAATAGGTGTAAAGATTTAGGAAAATTCTATTCAGTTTTTTTATATTAAATATACTCGTCATTTTTATATTAAATATACGGAGAGTATTATGTCAGCCATTAAATTCCAATTTGTTAATTAACTTGGTATTAATTTTTTAAAATAAATGTTTGATACATTTAACTCATTTTACATGTACTTTGTTTTAAATGGAGACTTAACTCGCGATTTAATAACCAAATATGTAACTTTAAAAGTAGAAGAGATTGCTAATTGTAAGACTCGAGATTTTCTGTCACATTTTCGCATATTGAGAGAGAAGCTCCTTAGTAATAAGGAATTCTCTAATTTATCTCTAACAATCCGTGAAAACTAAACAACGCGTATATTCTCAATTCCCTGACACGCTATCTGTCACGATTCCAATTCTCGGGAATGCCGAGAATGCACAAGCTCGACAGCATGTGCAGCAACAGTTCTTGCTCCGATTTTCACGTGAGCGCTTACAACAGTATACGCTCCGTATGACGCTCCGTTAACTCGGTTCTCGAACTCGGCACTGGCAGTCCCTCTCTTCTTCTCTCTTTTTCCCTCGTTCCATATCGCTCGTCTTCTTTCCAACGAAGGTCAGCAGCCGTCTGTCGCGCCTGGTTGCGCACGCGGCATCGAACCTTTCAGTGTGCGTCAGTGCATCTTCGTACAATTTAGGAATCCCATAAGTACGAAACTATACTTAATCTTTTAAGATAACAGCATGACAAGCTCTGACAGCCCTTGTTTTATATTTGCAAAGTTTTATTAATTTCTGTTTTAATGGATATTGAATCTCTGCATTAATTGATATTATAGATTCAAATAAGCTACTTCTAAATAGACATTTTTGAGTTCTCGCAAATTTGTGATTCAACACGGAGAAAATTTGATATTAAAAATTACTATGTGTGGCAGTAGCTGTGGACCATGCTGGAATTATAAAAATTTTTACTATGTTTTCACAAAAGAGTTTAATAATTATTAATATAATAACATAGTAAAAATTTTTATAATTCCAGCAATGGTCCACGGCTACTGCCATACATAATAATTTTTAATATAAAATTTTCTCCATGAAGATATACAGAGAAATTGTATTTGATAAATTAACACATTGTAAAAAACAATGTGATGTATCAAAATGGTCCACATCAAAATTCCAATGGTCCACATCATAATGGTCCACATTGTAATTAACACATTGTAATTGATACTTTTATCAATAAATTTAAATGAGTTACGCGAATAATTCAATAATACTTCAAAATTTCACGAGATTATTCTTAAGATATAAGAATAAGAGATTCATACAACAATGTCCGCGTAGTGATTGGATTTCTTCGCGTCGCTTCTTTAAATATCAAAAGTTCAGATACTCAAAAGATACAATATAATTATCCCGACTATATTTTTGGAGGAAGCAACTCAATTCACTTAATAAGTACTTGTCGTGCTTGGTTAGGATTTGTGTAGTATTAAATTTAGTCTAAATGAGAGATCGTTAGGAAGTATGCGTTCTAACGATCGGGTCGATTGCTCGCGGTGAGCAAGCGATCGATCATCCGAGGCGGACCTTGGCATTCGATCGAACAGACAGGAAGAGCGCTTTTTACAGTGTATTCGAAGAATGATCGTGCTAATGAATGAACTTGTTCGTCGATATCCCGTTGTACGTATTTCTTATAGCTTGGCATTGACGCGGAAAATTACGTTCCTTTGCACGCATTTAATCGTACATGAGTATATTTATATAATCGACGCAATCGGAAACACGACTTGATTTCTCGATTAATTGTCTATGAATTATTACGATGTGTCAGTAATAATAAACCGGAAGTGCAAATTGAAGTAATTTTACATAAATCTCGATTTTAACATTTATCATTTTATACGATCACAAAATTAATTCTTCTAACTAAGGGATTTATGAGGCGAATATATATATATATATATATTTATACACATCTAGATGTGTATAAGAGACCACACACACACACACACACACACACATCTTTTTA
>NJRP01000137.1:20805-60265 GCA_003063835.1 Aphaenogaster floridana | reverse complement strand
TGAAGTACTTTGTTTCTCTAAGGCAAAAATTGCATTTAACATAAGTTTAAAGCTAAATTTAACTAAAAAGTAGCACGATAATTTAATAATAATACTAACAAAATTAATTGCGAACCTGATACTAATAAATTTAAATGAATTACACGTGTGATTCAACAATAACAGAATTTTTGTGATATAAGAATAAGAGGCTTATACAACAATATTCGCGTAGTGATTAGGTTTCTTCACGTTGCGTCTTTAAATTCAAGCGTCGCAATATTCAAAAACAACTTACATAAGCTAGCTCATGGAGATTGCTCTTGATATTTGTTCAGTATATCAAATGTTAAAGATTTTTCTAAGCAATGTCGCAGATCTATTCAGATACTAAGACTAAGTATATCATTACAACTAATGAGCATTTAATGTTCAGATTCCGGCTTCTTATTCATCCTGGAGACAGATGTTTACGCATAGATAAACTAAAACGATTATGCAAGTCGCCGTCACATTACAAGTTGTAATTATTTTCAGAATTGCTTTTTATTGGGTGTTTAACTCTATAAAATAAATTGTATTTTTTTACTTTATCATGAAATTTAAGATAATTATTTCTAATATATTCCATAAGTAATATATTCGAAATATTATACGCTTAATACTGAAAGTAAATAAAAAAGCGTAAATAAAAAAGTATTAGATATTAACCCTTTAAGGCCCAGTGTACATGATTATGTACATTCACTTTGAGTTCTTCCCAAATGTTTTGTATTGATAAAGTAGTGTTTCTGTCGATATAATACTCTTGATCCGTTTTATATGAAGCTAGATTCTCTATCTCAATTCGTAAAACAATGGTGTTCCCGCTAAACAAGCCACTATTGTGATCGTTGATCGTAAATTTTACTCAAACGGAATTGATGCCTGGGCCTTGAAGGGTTAATTAGGCCTTCATAACGATCTTCTTTAATACCAAACAGAGTAAACAGAGTTTTATCAAACTCTTCATCATTTTAATTTTCGTCTATATAGACATCATATATTTTCTTATATTAAATTTGCTATCCTTATGCATAAATCTAAAAGTTTAATATTATTTTTTAGAGAGAGACAATCTCTTTTTTTTTTAAATCTCTTAATTTTGATCATAGACAATAAAGTCTTAATTTTTCTTACCTTTTTACTTTATAATCTTTTGCTGCACTTTTCTTTTCATTCGTTTGTATTATCTAAAACTTAACTTCATACAGATAAAAACAAATTTTGAAAGAATCGATAATATAATTACTTTGTAGTAATTTCGAACAATTAAAATTTTCATAATGTTGAAATCTGGGAAATTATGTGATCATTTATTTAAAGCGCATTTCCTTTTTAATTTATTTTGTTGTTGAGAACAAATCTCAGTGAGATGCCATTTTTAGCATTCGCAATACTGACATGCGTGTGCGGAAATTTTCTCCGACCAAGTAAGGGACTCTAGCCGCGGAGGCAATGACATTGCTCACAATGCCAGGATGCGCCGCTGCCTGCATCGGTCGGTGGCATCGTCCGCGGTCGCTTCTATGAAATGTGCTTCGCTGCAAATGAACGGCGCTTTTTTACGACATGAATTTCCACGACATTAAACAAGTCTAGACAGTTAATTGTAAAAAAAATTCTTAGATTGTTCGGAATTTATATACGGAGACGATCATAAGTGCATTCTTATGCAAAATATACATCGAGGTATACGTCAATGACGCAATCTCTTTTGAATGCTTGTTTGACCCGTTTAAATGTTATACAAATGTGTAAAGACATATTACTGCATCACAACTTAAATATTTATAAGAAGATTTATAAATAAATAATTATTAAAACACAAGCAATCGTACTATCATACATATGCAATTATTAGTGTATTTGCAAAATATCTGCTCTGTATCTCTATTGTTCCATGTAGAATGTGTGATTCATGATACTAGTCACTAGTCATGAGGCAGCATTTGCCTGCGTTTATCGAATACCTCTGCTCTGCGTTTAAAATTTTAGAATAGAAATTTATTCTGATTATTTCTTAATTCCCACCGGACAAATCCTAAAGCGTTTTAAACTAGAACCGCTATTCAATAGGCATTTTACGAGCTTGTTTTCTCATGTTTCAGCACCGAATAGCCCGCTCCACCTTAGCAACAGGGCTCACGTCTTGCTTCTGTTGAATAGGCCTTTAGCCGCTCTCACGGACGCTGATCATGCAGTTAGATTGCGGCCAGACTGGGGCAAGGTGAGGAAATACAGGACCAATGCCTACATATAATCGGTGTATATGTCAGATAGCAAGACATGTCTGCTTTACATTAAAAAATGCATGTATATTTCGATTTAATAGCTTTTATCTGAGTTAAGTTTGGCAAAATGTTTTTAATTAAAATGAAATCTGATATCTAAAAATTTGTTATATTTATCTCAATTTTTGATTTGTCAATTTGTGGCACATATACATATATGTAGAATTATTGTAAAAATATATGTAGAAATATTGTAAGATTTGTACTAATTTTATTAACATCTGGCGTATATAATAATACAAATCTCATTTTATTACTATCATATAAAAATAATTGTTAAATTATTATAATACATGAATTCTCTCTCTCTACTTAGAAATAAAACTTGTGTTTTTATAATATTTTAATGTAACATTTTTACTTTATATTTTCAGGGGCATTATAGAAGAGGAGTCGCTTTATCGGCGCTTGGAAGACACGAAGAAGCGCTCTATGCTCTCTGCATTAGTGTGGCCATTGATAAAAATCCGCAAGCTGTACGCCATGAACTGACTAAGGTACATTTTCTTGTTGCTTTTAAAAACTAACAAAAATCAATTATAAAAAATTATTAAAATAAAATATTTACTCCAATTTCAAGATACTCGCAAAATATGAGTTCTATTATTGTATAAGTTCGGATAACTCTAAAACTGGGATATACTTGAAATTAAATCGGTTATCTGCAGCGCCAATCATCCTCCAATAAATAGAATTGTATAGTTGAAAATCTTCCGGTAACTAAAGATCATCGAGTCAAACTTCGAGCAGATTAAAATCAAGTTACACAAAAGAATAAGACAAACCGTAGTCCAGTCATTAGTAAGGAATCCGCGTTCCTCGCGGAGCAATCGCTATCGCGCGACTGGCGGAATGCGCCGCGGGGAACCGAATGCATCCATCTCTATCCGGAGAGCATCACCAACACAAAAGAAATGCGCGCCGCAGCGTTTCCGGCACGACTGCTGCCGGCCGGGCCGCGCAGCCTTAATGACTCGGTACGATGGTCGCCAGGTGAGTGACCCGCACGCCAGGGGCAACGATAACCACATTCGCACGAGTGAGCGAACTGATGCTACTCTCGCGAGCAAATGCACCGTTTCCACGTGTTCTTTCACGCGGCTCGCGACGGCGTCGATATATCGATCTTCCACCGTGTGACGCATAGCTCCGCGCGCGTTCTCCACCCTCTTGTATATAATGCAAAATGCTCTTCTTCTACGTCGAATTTTTTAAGAGGCCGTACATTTCTCATGCACACCTTTTTGGAAAACCTTTATTCGTTGATCTGTCAATCTCTCACTTTGAGATGCATGTAACGAGTATCTCGTTGCATCTTCAACTCTGTTATGCAAAACGCGGAGGATTTCTTACGTAAAGATTTGAACGATATCTTAAATTTTTATGGAAATTTTTTGAAATACCGGTAAAACAGACACAACTGAAATAATAGCAATTTATTGTGAAGCTTATGTCCAAATTATAAGAATCAGATATCATATTCCAATTGATATTTGACATTAAATTTGCTCGATCGACGTTAAGTTTCACAATGTTGCGTCACATGTGAATATCTACGAAGCCCGAAACGCAGTTACATATAATAACAATCGAATATTAAATAATTCAATGCGACAGGTCGCGTCAAATTTCGATGCTAAATAATTTAAAAAGCGGAGCGTGTTGAATTTCGAACGTACGACGATTACATAAGCGAGAGCCCGATGGCAGAATCATTGATGCAAGCTGCACCGCCACTTATGTAATATCAGGGAATCATTCTTTCCCGTGCCGCTGAATCTGTCGGTTAGGTCCGCATTATAGAAGGCACACTTTTACTTTCATCGTCCGAAAATGTCTTGAATTACTCAACAGTGTTATTTCATGCGTTAATCGCGCCGATTTAGCGATCATTTGAATACCCGTCGGTCTTGCAATTAGAAGCATCTCATATATAAGACACGTCGAGGAAGAAATATTATTGAAAAAGCAAGTGAAATTTGTTCATCGCTAGCAAAAGTTTCATCCAAAATCCTTTTTATTAATTTTTAATATTAATTCTTTATGTTATAATAAACGATTCAAATTTATCTCCTCATAATAATTATCGTATTTCGTAACCCCAACTCAGAAAAAATTTAGCATCTTGCAAAATCTTGCGTTTTTGGTAATAGAGGATATTTTAAAATTATTTTAATGCACATTAACTTTTTTCATATATTAAAAAATTTATATATATATATACATATTAAATATAAAAACGCTAATTGAATTTACCAAACTCGAAAATTATCTGCAAATCCTAACGTAGTTAAGTAATTCGTGTTCACACACACACACACACACACACACACATCTTTTTAAATCGGATGTCTCGCTATAAAGTAGTAATAAAATTATATAAATTTAAGTAAACTTAGTTCTAAGATTTCATTATATTTTTGTTTTATCTCCTGAAAAATATTTTGTTAATAATGCTTTAAATTAAGTTTCCTTTGAGGAGTACACAATTTACTCTGGCAATTGCCAATCGTTTTGCATTCTGTATACAAATTTATTTAATTGATACATATATTACGAAGTTCATGGTCGTGTGCTACAGATTCTGCACAGAGTGCTGTCGCCCAGGATACATCGGCAGAGTGTTCTATCGTCACGCACGCCGTATAGTTTAACGAACAGTGCGTTACGCACGAGGAATCGTCATCAGCTAATGAATCCCAAGCGTAACCGACGTGCTACCCTGAACAGGTCCGATTGCGAGGACAACAGCAGTGGCGAAGAAGAATTCACGCAGGTGCTTTCTTCAAAAATTACTTCATTGTACGCTTGTTAGATATTTCTTATCCTTGGTAAAAAGAGCAAGTTAAATTATATGTTATTTAACATAAGCAATTACAAAACATATGATAAGCGCCTATTACACACTTCAGTGGCTGTCATTATTATTAACAGTATCATTAAGAGTAAAAAATATAGTATCGTTAACAGCACGGTCATCATTACTCTAACAGTAAATAGTAAAATGAATACTTTAGTATCTTAAATTGTACTACCTTTTATTTTATTATTAGTTTATTATATTTTTTATTATATTTTTTAAATTAATAAAGTTTTTTTAGATTTTTATTTTTATCTTATTTATTGTGATCTAATCTCTAATCATTTGTTCAATTTTATACGCGATTATTCAAAATTTAATTATTTATTTAATTTTTTTCGTTTCACAGACAATAAACAGAAGACTTCGGTCCTCCATTGTACCGCAAATCAACACAAAACTACAAGCAAGTTTGAATCGTGTATATCAAGATATAGAAAAATTAAAAAGTAAGTATTATCGCCCGTCGACACAAGCACTTCTTTTATATTCTTTTATATTCGTAAAAATATCTTAAGACGACGTTATTTGCAGGAATCGAATCGAGACCCGCCGAAATCCTCTTGCCAACTCTTTCCGGCGGTATTGCTGGAGAATTGGATTGCATCTTGTGTTGCCGCCTGCTTTGGAAACCCGTCACGACACCCTGTGGTCACACCTACTGCTGGATGTGCTTGGACCGCTGCTTGGATTATTCCTCGGCTTGTCCTTTATGCGTCACGTCTTTGGCTGACGTAAGAGAACTTTCTACATATATTAATTAATTTTATAGAAATGCATTAAACAGTATTGTTATTCTCACGCAACAATCTGATTTAATTATTAATATAATGGTTTGTTAGATTTTTATAATACAATTTTCATGAATATGAATAGTTGTAGAACTTTAACAAAAAAATTAATTTTAATAAAAATATATAAAAATTAGACTTGAAATCAAGAATTTAGAACAATCTTGATTTCGAAATAAAATCTTGTAATGATGATATGAAGTCAAGAAATTTATATATATAAAATACAAAATCTCTGTTTCCTTCTTTCTTTCTCTAAATTTCATTATAAAACTCAATGCTTGTAAAGTGAAACGCAATTGTTCTTAAATTATTTAAACTTTTGGATTATTTAGTTTCAAAGCACAGAATAGTATTATCTTTGTTTGAAACTATTGGTCAGCTTTTTATTTCTCTGCCATTACAGTCTTAATTTACAATTATGCAACTAATGTATTTCATATTTTTCTTTAAAGAATTCATATTTTAAAATTTACTCGTAATTCACGAGTTTTTCATTCCAAAGAGCTTAGCAGGAAAATACATAGACACGAGATTCCATAACACCTGCCCGTAAATGAGACATGATGCTTTCTAGCGGTTAACGACGATGCCGCAGATTGAAATGATTATTGTTTGCGGTCGACGAGGCGATCGTCACGAGCTTCCGCGTTCGTGGCGTCATTACCGATCGTCTGTATTATATTTAATGACGATGAGAATGACGATGTCAACGATGATTTTGCGGCGCGCCACTACTTGTTTTTTTGTTCTATCTCTGCAATACATCGATGATTATATTTGATTGTCTACAAATATTCTTCTTGCGATACTCTCTTTGCTATTGGATATAAGTAACAATATTATATAAATCGTACTGCTCTTTGGGATTTTGCAATTTTATTATTGATATATTTAAATACATAAAAGTTGCGAAAAATTGTTTTTAACAGAAACTATAATATAAACATCCTAACGCTGAAAGAAATAAGCAAGCATTTTTATTACATAAAACGGCAGTTATCATAAGACAACGATAACTATTTTATTTTTCATCTTCTTTTATCTCTTGTCTTAAATAGTTTTACGCATCCACCTGCTATTTATGAATTTACACACGCACACACACAAATCCCGATAAAGAATATTTGTCGTTCTATAAGATTTATTTGTCTCACTTGTTTGAAACCGACATCATGAATGGCATAGTTACCCACACGACTATTTTATTAACCAACTACTTTCTTTTGCTTTCAGTATCTAGCTAGCAACCAGAAAACTGTGACAGATTTCGTAGAAAGAGCGCTTAAAACAGTAACGCCCGCGGAATATACCTCCAGAGCTGTGAGTCATCAACTCGAACTGGTCCAAGGACTGGGTCTTTTAGGTAACGAACAGATCGCCGTCTTCATCTGCACGACAGCTTTTCCCTGCGTTGCCTGTCCCCTGTTTGTCTATGAGCCTAGATACAGGCTGATGGTCAGAAGATGCGTGGATAGCGGAGTACGTCAATTCGGAATCGCTGCGTGTCTCAACAAGGAAGCAACGGGCACGAAGAGGTGATTTTATTTTAAGATAACTTTAAATAAAATTTGTTTACATGTACAATCACAATTAAAATTAATATATTAAAGTACATTATTTCAATAGTTAAATATTTTAACTTTGAACTTCTTATGTATATCTCTTTTATGGCCATTTCTACCAATGCAGATTAACTTTAATCTCAGTTTAATTCACTCTTCATCTTTTTCTAGTTCTAAGAATTAGAAAAAGATAAAGAGTAAGTTAAACTGAGATTAAAGTTAATCTGCATTGGTAGAAATGGCCATTAATCAATTTAATCTATTTGTCATATTAACTGGTTAACAGCGAAAAAAATTGTTATTCAAATACAAGAAATAACAATTATTAATAATATTGCAAGTAAAATCACAATTATTTAAAATGTGAACAGAAGAAAATAAATTTTTATTTTGTAATTTATGTATATGTAATGCATGATTTACACACATAGAGCTTATGTAAATATATATTATTATATATTTATAAAATATACAAGAGATGAGATATTCTCTTCTGTGGTTTTATAAAATATAGTTATCAAAAACTAATAATATGTTAATTTATTTTTTTAGATATGCGGAATATGGAACTATTCTAGACATTCGAGATCGAGTATTGCTCAAAGATGGTTGCAGTATTCTCAGCACGGTCGGTGGTAGAAGATTTAGGGTTCTTTCTGGTGGAGAAAAAGATGGTTACGACACAGCACAGGTGGAATTTCTCAGGGACACCGTCGTACAAGAAAATCAATTATTGAATCTTCTGGAGCTTCATGATAAGGTAAAAATTGTATAAACCCAAATAAATAAAATAATAAATAATAAATAATAAAACAAATTTTAATTAATTATTTCGGCAACGCTGAAAAAATTGTATGCTATTTTTTATTTACATTAAAATACAAAACTATCAACTTTATAATTTTAAACATCTATTATATTGCATACTTATTCAATAACAAAACTATAGATAACGTTATCTTGATCTTATTATATCAAAATTTGGGAGTTTTAGTTTTTTATTTATTTTTTATTTATTTCTTATTCTTCTTTATTTATATTTTTATTAATCAATATTCTCATTCGTAATATTAATTGGTTTAAAAAAGAAGAAAGAAAAATATATTTTTCATTTCATGACAATAAAAACACAATTAATTTTTTGATTAGCGTTACTTACCTCTTAATCTTACAGGTACGAGCAAAAGGCCGAAGATGGTGGGACACAGTATCGATCTCTCAGAAGTCCGAGATTCAACGAGTGTTTGGACGTATGCCGGACACAGAAGAAGACTGGCCGCGTCTACCGGACGGTCCATCGTGGGCATGGTGGTTGCTTGCGATTCTGCCGCTGGGACCGCAACTGCAAGTGGGTATCCTGGGTACTACTAGCTTGGAGAAGCGGCTACGAGCCATCGAGAAGACTCTCGATCACATGGAACAAAGACAACTGACAATCGCTGCTGCCCCTTCCGAGCAGACGACAACGTCATCGAGCATCTGCAGAGACGGAAGAGCAATTACGGAAACGACGATGTCAGTCGTTCAACAATCGTAGAGAGCAACGAAGCGTCGCGATACCTTAGAAGCAACCAATGTCATTCTGTGGCCTGGAAATAGGATCGCGAACCTTGTATCTCGCATTTTGCGAAGAGTTTCAAGTAGCAAGAGACAACAATCTTAAGTGGTAGAAATTATTTTTAAAAATCTATAAAAATTTACTGAAGAATTCTCCAATTTGGCGGATAAAGTTTGATATATCATTCGGTAGAATCAATTAAGATGTAATATCTAATTTTTCCACAGACTGCAAATCTTGAATACTGCATTTACTAAGCCCATATTTATGATCTTATCGCATTCTTATGGAAGACACTATGTTTCTCTAGCCATGTCACAGGAGGGCATTTTTGTCATTTATCTTTTAAGCTATTAATTTAGTCGGTCGAATCCTTTCTACGTCGATCTCTCATCCGTTGCTCCCGCGACGCGGTTCCTCGATCGACCCTTCAACTCTACTCGACGTACAAAATAACTATAAAATGCATGGAATCTATAGAACTCGTGGAACACCTAGTAAAAAAATTGGGTCGATCGATCAACAAACGCACGTATCTTTCGATTTCGTTCGGCGGGGAGTTTCGAGTGGCTCCTTCTCTCTCTTTTTAGATCTAGCAAGAAAAGTTTGGAAGTATCCTTCACCGATTTTGATAAGTTTCTGATGTTTTTCTTATTTTTGAGCTGTTCTATAGCATATTTCCGAAATTTATTAATATCGACGAGACACATTTCCAAACGTTTCCAAGTAAGTTAAGTTCCAATCCGAGCACCTTGCACCTTGTGCTCGTTAAATCTTCTGCTGGGCGCCTTATCGATGAGACGACGAAAATAAATAAATCCGCCTAAACTGTAAAGTGATAATAATAATTATTATTAATTATTAATTATTATTAATATAACTTAGAACGCTAACTGGTATGAATAGTATTTATTTTTACACAATATATCATTTTCTAATAATATACGAAATCAATATTATTACTTGATAATTTTCTATTAATGTAACGAAATTAATTACGACACAAGAAAACAACGTGACTTAAAAATTTTGTTCATGTTGGCGACTAGTAACATATCTGAAAGAAGTAGAGACCGCGTTTCCTCGGTAAGGCGCACCAATCCTCTTCGCGCTATTGCAATATGCAAATCTGTTCTTCCAAAACGTTATATGGATATTTATTATGTATACTTATATATATATATATATATATATATATATATATATGTATACACACATATTTATGTATACACATTCGAACGCGTACGCGTGGCAACCGGAAAGTAAGTCGCCTTATTTTAAACATTTTAATGTGTCATGATGCACAAGTACTATTTAAATAATACACATAGCAAATGAAATATAAAATTTAAAACGAGATTTTAATATAATGCACATGGATTCAATGATTTGTATATTATTAGTCAATTGTTTTTATATTTTATAATCGAAAAATTTATATGAAAATAGTTTTGAAATCATTTTTTGATCAATTTCAGTTTCTGGTACATACATACACACAATTACAATATTTTGTTTTACTAATTACGTATAAACTTTTTCGTTACCGTTTTTGCATTGTAATCAGATCTCGTTAAATTTTTGTTAAAGAGATATATATTATTTATGATTTTGATAATAATTAATACACTATACGCATGTTAAGGGACTTACTTCCGTGACACGTAGATGCATCGAAAACTCTCGTGCACGAAAATTCGTCAATGAGCGAGTGCACCAAGTAGAAAATTATACTGTCGATAAAAATTCTCACGGCTGTCATAATACGTCCTATTTTACATAATACATGCGTATGCATGTATTAGTATATGTATAATTATGAGAACGTTCATTGGTTATTCTATTAAAATAATATTTAACTTGTACATCGGTTTCTTAAAAATATTACATATAATAAAAGAAAAGTGAAAACATGGACTATATTTAAATATCTATAATTTATGCATCGAATAATTATCTATAAAATGTCAAAATATAAATTACTAGGAGTAAATGCCGTCATATAATTTTTTTATTAATTTACGACGTAAAGCACATGTCACAATTACAATGACATTTATATATATTCACTGGTGCAATCGCTCTACGAACGTTTCACGAGTCTGCCGGTACAATCACGTGCGAAAGCGCGATTGTAGAAAGAAGTTTGATATCAGCGAAACAAGTTTATTCGAAAAAAATACAAATATTCTCGAATGAGAACGAGATCGAGATCCTTTTCGGCTCTTCAACGTTATTGCACAGTCACGAATCACGGGAATTTTCCGGATCGGACAAACGATCGCCGTACTGATTTTACACAACGGCTGATTCGCGTGTCCCGCGGCCCGAAATCCTGAAGTCTTTTTATACCGCTTAGATTTATTCCGTCGCTCGTAAGATTTTTCGATTATGCTAGCACGTAATAATTTATTCATGCGGCTTTTCGTACCGTCGAGACACAGCGATCGCCTGAGGAGCTAGAAATGTCATATCAATCGCGTAATCAAATATTCGTGAGAGACATAGATAGTACGGTTGTTGTTATCATTATCTCAAGTAATTTTATGGATTATATCATTTTAAATTAATTCTATTGGTTACTATTGCACTTAAAAAGACTAGCCAAAAAGGGAATATTCCAAAGAAAATTATATTTCTTAGCTTTTCAGTCGTTTATTAACTTGCTTATTATTTCAAGCATAAAATATCAATGAATAATTTCTTTAAGATATTTTATTTCTTGTGTATTTTGAAATATTTTCTGAAATATTGCAGGTATATTTTATATAAGTCTATATGATACGTAGTTTACTAAATTTGTCCACGAGATGATAAATTTCTACATTAGCCCTTTTAAATGAATCGATAAAAAAGAAATATAAACTAAAAAAGAATCAGTCTGTATATACTGTCTAAATAACATTGTATCTCTTAAACATTGTTCAACCTGAGACTCTGCATACTACATCATTTAAGCAGAAAAGGAATATCAAAAACTTATTATTTCTTTTATGTATCATGAGCAGGATATCTTCAATTTCTAACAAAATTTTTAAAGATTAATTTTTAATTCTTCTGTTATTTACCAATTATAACAACCAATTATAACTTTATTATTAGATTTTATTATTAGAAAAAAGTTTTGATATTTGCACCATATAGATTTAGCACTAAATGTGACTATCTGATACTAGATCTGCAATCTTCAAATTAACCATATAAATCTCTTGATTCTCAAATAATCACATTTAAGATTAAATGCAATATTAATACGGGCTATTATCGAATTCCTCTTTGATGAGCAAGCGCTATTGATGTGATTATTACATATAAATCTCTTTATAATAATCGATAATAATAACGACAATCGTTATGAATTGGCGTACCTCAAGTACGTCCACTTTTGTGAAAGTATGAAAAATATGATAGAAAGTTTTTTAATTGATCGACGCGATACTCTGTCTCTGCGGCAACTCAATATGAGAAGCATCCTCTATCTAGATATATATTCTATTCTCTAGACTTTTATGAAATTGTGAATCATGCATTGTGATATTACTATATAGCCTACCTTGTATATTGTTATTGCTACGTTACAACTACTATACGTAATGCCACACGACTTTCCATTTTTACTTCGACATTTCTATATTTATCTTCATCTCTTCATATGAAAAATATTGTAATAAAATATCACAAAGTTAAATTTGTTTACGAGTTCTTTTCTGTCAGAAAGAAGAAATCTCAAACCACGATGCTTGGCTTTCAAACTCTTAAACTTTTTTATATTAAGACTTCATGTTCCTGAAGAGTAAGATTATCAAAATATTTCTAAACATATTTATTATATTGTACTATTCTAAAAATTTAACTTTAATTTTAAATTAAATAAATTTAGATTACAGTATTCTTTAACTTACATTTATATATTGCAGTATAATCTTAAATTTAAAAAGAATACAAAAAATTCGATGACATTAATTATCACGTAATTCACAACAATAATTATCATGACATTAATTATCTATCAATGTTACATTTATCAATTTGTAGGTTTTCATTATTCAATCAAATTGGTTTTTAATTAAAATATTCTTTTCATAATCTGTTTAAATGTTAAGATTGACGATGAAAATATTTAACTATTATATCCAAAAATTATATCTAAAAAGCATCACCCTATACGTTTCGATTCGATATGCACGTCATTCTGCAAAAGAAACCAACGAACTGCGGTATTCAGATCAAACTTCCTCGACGCGGCCCTGTCGAGTATGAGCAACAGGATTGAATACTTGGTGAAGTATTCAGTTGCACCTCCGCCCAGCAGAGACTATTACGGTCTGAAAGTTTTTCAAGACGAGGTATTGCTAAAATTAACGTCATCCATCTTTCTCATTTTAATAACCTTTTCACATTCCTTAGGTAATTCTGTTTTTATGGAGAATTTCTCACGGACCTCATAAAGCACCGATCGTACATCGCGCCAAACTTATTGAATTCGGTCAAGAAAAATCCTTGCAGGACGAAATACGTCGTGGATTTGGTGAGGCATTTCTTCAAAAAGAATGTTTAACTTTATCCATAATAGATTTTGATGCAGATTCTATTTTCTTCTATTTTCTTATATTATTTTGAAATAATAAGTTTTGATATTCATCATTAATTATATATAATGAATAAAACATGTATTTATGTAACTACGATTACATTCATTAAAACAAATCAAAATATTTTTAACTATGTATATATATATATATATATATATATATATATATATATATATATATATATAGTTATATATATATATATATGTAGTTATATATATTAGTTAAAAATATTTTTATTCGTTTTATTGTATGTAATTATAGTTACATGAATACGTCGAATACATGTTTTATTTATTGTCTATAATTAATAATAAATATAAGAATAAATATAAGAAATATATATATATATACAATATATATATATATATATATATAACTATATACTTTCCAAATATTTCATCACAGATAAGATTACATGTAAAATTCGAATTTTATTTAAAGTAACGTTAAAGTAACATTTAAAGTAAACATTAAAATAACATTTTTGTTCTCATAATAATTTAGCTGTAATTTCTAATACAACAGGTAAATATTTATTAAAATACGTGAACAACATTGCTGAAGGAAATAGAAATACTCTTTTAACTTTACCAAAATCTTTAATTGGAAAAATCTCGAACTATTTAAAATTCACAGACATAATTAAATTATCTTCATTATCACACGTTGCCTATGAGGTAAAAGAATTATTAATAAAATTAGTGGTAGTTTTTAATTTTCTACTATGGTTCTCTCTGTCTCTCTTTTAAAATAAAAGAAAATATATACTATGTTAACAAACAAAACAGTGTTCTCTTGCATTTTTTTGTCTAATAACATAGAAAATAAAATTTAACAAAAAGTTTGCCTAGTTCTAGTCTAGTTCTTGTTACTTTAAAAGAGAACACACTATTAAATTGTTAAATATATATATGATAAACAAAATATAAGAAAAAGTAGATAAATGGAAATACATTAAAATTTATAATGATCCTATTATTTGTCTAATAGATTGTATTTTTTTACCAGGTATTTAATACTGATTTAGTTTGGCAGATACTTTATACAAGAGACAAAAAAGCCAAAATTAGTTTAGAAGAAAGGGAAAAGATTATAGTCTATGGTTGGAAGCAACTATATAAAGACAAACAAATGCAGGCATCAATTAAAGATCAAAGGGTACGAAATAATGAAATAATTAACAAAAATATAATTTGTGTTTAATAAAAATATACAGTAAACATATTTTCCAGCATCTTCGAATTCCGTCGTCAATTACAAATAATGCAAAAACTAACAAATTATTAATGAGACCTATCAGCGATGCACCAAAGTCTGTCTCGAACAAAATGTCGACTATTAACACCATGACCAAGAAACGCTCAGAATCTTCGATGACGGATCTTGTAACAATTCCACTTTCCAAAACGATGTCCGATACTCATTTTCGCACATGTACAAAAAACGAGAAGCCGCTTCCGCAAAGAAAAAATATAAAAAATGTTAGTTCTACATTAAACATTAATGAGAAAAATGTCAAAAAAGATCTCATTATGTCAAAAACGACAAAACAAGAAATTGGAAGTGTCCCTAAATGTGACAAAATATCTGACAAACAAATAAATCGGTTGAAATTAGAAAAATATTCGAATAAAATTGACAACATCAATACAAAATTGACATCATCGATACAAGAAAATAAATTAAAATCTAAAATACAAATTGCTTCTAAAACGTCCATTTCCAAAAACATTGTAGGAAATACCAAATCGTCCCCAGTTTTAACACAAAATTCGCATAGTAAGACTCGATCAAAGATAAAGAGCAAACCTAAAGAAAAAGTAATTGCAACTAACAATAAGTCTGAAATATTTAACACCGATAAAGCGTTGTTCAAAGAACCTTTGACAGTCGGAGATGGCAATTTTGATCTGGCCGATCTAATTGAAGCAAGCTTGAAGAACATTCGAAGTCCGCGAAGCATATTTGATTATGATTTTAGCTGTGTACAACAAGCAAACAGAACAAGAGATATTTTAGATATTAGAAAGGAAATTCAGAATATCGATAAGTTAAAACAACTAAAACCTAGAAGCAGTGTCATCGCGAATAATTTTTCTAACAAAATAATTCAAAGTGACAGAATTCTAGAAAAGCTTTCAGAGAAATCTGAGTCGTTTAGCGAAGCATCCAACGAGTCTTTTGTGAACGATAAAAAATCTTTACCAGAAGAGGACAATAAACCTTTTTCATTATCTGAGAAGTACATGAAAGCTCGAGCAGAACTTCAAAAATCATTAGATTGGAGACGAAGTGATACAATATCTTTTCAAGATCGATGGAATCTAAATCCAGATATTAACTTTCAAAATAAATCTTTTATAAGTCCCAGAAAAGTTGATAATAATGAGAAATCCTCTATTTCTAAAAGACCATCAAAAACTTCTTTTCTAAAAGCATACACTTCGAATAGCTTGGAGAGTAACAAGAAAAATTCTTGCGAAAAGCTTCTAAAAATGCCCAAAGAAATTAAATGAAATTTACGAATATAGGTGAAGATATTAAAAAAGATAAATCAAAAAAATAAATCGCAAAGATTTTTTATGTAATTTTATGAATTTAGTAAAAATATCTTATACATTATATACCCATACCATTTTAGAATAATTGTGGAAAATAAATTTGCAAATATACAATATAATTTCCAAATTGTGTTATAAAGTAGACATAATAAATCAAATAATATAAAGTAAGACATAAATAAATCAAATAATTGTATATATTCTATATAATATTTCTATATAATAATTATTCTTCCTTACAGATTTTAGAATAAATAATTTTATTATTTTTTAAAATAATAATTCTATATAATTTTTCTTCTTTATCTTTTTATTATATACAAATACTTTTTCACGCTGCTTTTTTAAATTTTTAAATATTTTAAATATTATATATTAAATATAATACATAATATATACATATATATATAACAGAAGGGAAGAATTATATTAACTTATTATTTAAAGATTCTAAAATATTGTGATGAAATTTTTCTTTATGAAAGTTATCTTTATTTATATTTAGTATTTTCTGAGTTTATCGTTTCTTTGCAAATATATTGCAGGTAAATATATATATATATAACGTTTATATAAAATAAAATAGAGCGTATTAATTTGCATTTGATGATATGTGTTTAGGTACAAGCTTCTTCCCTAAAATTATTTACATTGCATGATGTGTGATAAGGCGTCGAAATGCGTAAATTGTCGATTACATATGCTGACATTCGCTATAAAAAAAAAATATTGATACTTCTGCTTAATAATGAAGATAAAATACTTGTCTTTTATATGTTTATAAGCCTCATTTATAAAATGCATTATAATTTTCAGGAAGTACTAAATTAGTGCAAACTTACGCATGTAACGCATTAAGATTTCTGTGTTTGCCAGGAAGGAAGCAATATAAAGTAGTGCTTAGCTATAATCCGTATTTTTGTCATTAATTAGCCACTAATTTTAGAATGTAAAAACAGTATAAATTTAACTATAAACAATACTGCAATACTACAAACTTTAACTTTATATTAAAATTAATTTTTGATGCATCAAAGCTGTTGTGTAATGAAAACAGTAAAAAACAATCATACATTTTTCGCGCAAAATGTGACAGAAGAGTTACTTAACCAAACGTTTGTATAAATTTTTATTTAAGAATTTCATAAAATAAATTTTGATGTATCAAAAATTACCTATATATATATATATATATATATATTGAATTACGTGCTTTCTACCAATAAGAATATGTCTTCTTTCATTTCTTCTCTATATAGTAATTTACATTCAACAAACCATACTTCAATTGACTGTCAATAATGCAGTTCCATTTTCAAACCTTATTGTCATTTCTATTCTTAACTTTATCGTCACTATGTAAATTTTATAATTTATTTCAAAATTTTTAATTATTCCAAATCCCAATTTCCAAATTTTAATTTTTCTTAATCTCTGTTAGCGTTATAAGATTAATTCCTCATACGCGATTTTGTAAAAACGTTTCATATCAGAAACGTAAGATTTAACATACTTTTCACAATTTAAGGCGTGAATCTGTGCAGTGTTTGCATCTTAGGAATTGACGTGACCCTGCGTCGAATATCGCGAAAATTTAATAAATGTCGATTTACATCAACGGTATTAACAAGATTGTTTTCATAATTGACTTCACCGCTTTCTCGGCGTTCGAAGACAATTCGATTTCGTCGAAAATATTTCCAAGAAGAAACATTGTAAAACGTTTCTTTAAAGCGATTTTCAAACTCGACCTATCTGTTCACTTAAACTAAACTACCGCCATGGCTCGGTCTCATCGAACATCCGATCTATGTTGTCTCGCAGCATCTTCTCTTGTTCTGTAAAATCAAAACAAGATAAATATTTTCATTATTTAAAATTTTTAATTTTTGAGTCAGAAAAGTGTTACGTCGGCATGAATTAAATATGAATAATCACCTTTAGTTAAATTTGCAATAATACATTGTTTCCGGAGGAACTCTGTGCATAAAGCTCGAGACAGGCCGAAAGCATGCATGTTACAAGTAAAAGTCCTGAAAAAAATCATTAAAACCAAAAATATATATAAAATAATGAAGTATTAATCGAGTATTAATATTTACCCTAACTGTCCGAAGACGATGTTCGCTTGAAACTTTCTATCTTCGGCAGCGATGCTTTCCTGATCTAAGGATTTCGGTCGAGGTGGTACTGGTCTTGACGCTCGTTCACATTGTACTGCGTCAAAGAAAGCAGCCGTCCAAAATCTCATGGATGTCCATATTGGTTGAACGCGTAAATGCGTGTACAGATATTCACGATAAGGCTCTAATCCAGGAACTTCCACTAAAATCACATGTTAGAATAAATATAAAGTTTTAACCATAAGTACACAGCGCATTTAATAAATAGTAACCAGTAAAAATAATAAACAAGATTCACGAATTAATAAAATGTACATAGTAATTTCTTAATAGTTTAACACGTTGAGTGCCGCATGGGCCATCGATGGCTCACATTGGACTTTCCGTTCAGGCCGTACGTTACCTCTCCTCTTGATAATAATGATTTTGTAATCATAAATATTATAAGATATATATTATAAAGATATATAATAAATGCGGTAACGTGGATCATTGGTGGCCCACGCGGCATAATTGAAAAGTCACGTGAAATTGGCCCAGCATTCAACGTATTAATATAGTAATCATGTATATTTTAGTATATGTTATAATTTACCAAGTTAAAAAGTTATTGCGTATTTTAAATATTTAATTAATATAACATAATTAATATAACATAATGATATATAAAAAATTATTATAATACGTACTATATTAGTCATTAATGTTTGTTATAATTCTTCTTTTTACAATATTTTTGTATTATTCTAAAATTAATGTTTGAACATTTAAAATTAACAATTTTTCATATTTTGCAAGATATGCCTTGGAAAGATCCTTCTTACCTTCGTGATAGAAAGTGAAACACATGTTCATGAGACTTTTAGCGGGCGCAAAATCGTCCGCTTCGTGGCATTCGAACAGCGCGACTGCGAAATGCTGCGCCAAAGAATAAAATGAAGCTTCTGTGACACACGCACGTGCTCTTCTCGCGTTCACCACCCTGGAGAACCATATTCTTCCCGATTCTGTCTGGAAGTTTATTATTACATTAAATCAAGACGAAAAAATATATCTTTTTATTAATTGTATTTTACATTATTGAATGAGGAATTATATCTATTTTGCGATTTGCTTAATACTTTTATATACGTATTTTAGTATAAAAAATGACTACAATGATGCAATTAAAATGTTTTATAATATTTGATAAATACCAAAACCATCTGCCCAAAATTAGCCTTTTGCTCTTGATCGATAGTATTAGGCGCATCAAATAGTAAAGGTACGAAAGCTTTCATGAAGTCTGCGGCTGCTTCCTCCGATTGACTATCAGCCGACAAGCTTGAGGCCCAGGATTGAACGGAACCTGAAGATCCTAAGCAACATTAATTTTATTAAGCATGTTGCAGTAGTTTCGCTTATGATATTGCTATATATACATTTTTACTTAAATCAACTTCAATTTATAAAGAGTTTTAATCGTTTCTCAAGTAAATATAAATATAAAAATTTTAATCGGTACCAGATCTTTGCCACATTCTGCGACCATCCATGTTGGAATCCAGACTAGTGCTGGGTCCATATCCATCTTGATCACTTGTAGAATCACTACTGCAAGGCATGTCTAAAATAAAATAAAATACCTTGTGCCTTCTTTAATCTTTAACATAATTGTAATTGATGTGTCAAGCAATGGTGCGTCACGAGCGACACCTAAACTTGCAGTCGAATCTAATCTAATGATTTGGACAAAAATAAACAACAAAGAGATAAAAATTGACTAAACTACGCAATTAAAGTGTTTATCACCCTTGCATAATTATATTTCGGTTATGTCAGTTCCAAATTAATATTCGGCAAAACATGAAAAAACTATATAGATATATAAACCCGGAATAAAATCGGAAAACGTATATATAATATACACTAAAACTATATTTAAATCAAAACAATATTTTCTTCCATAGTTAGGAAAATTAACATGAATACAATCAGTAATCGTCAATCTTAATGCACTATTACAATATGAATTTACGCAAATAAATATTTTATGCTAAGATTACTTGCCTAAAGCTAATGTTCATATCCCATTAACAAAACGTAAAATTACCACTATCACTTGTTGACTTGTTAATGTTGTAAAATTTTTTAAAGTAA
Organism: Aphaenogaster floridana; assembly: GCA_003063835.1. Taxonomy (NCBI): domain Eukaryota; kingdom Metazoa; phylum Arthropoda; class Insecta; order Hymenoptera; family Formicidae; genus Aphaenogaster; species Aphaenogaster floridana. Next base: position 39,764 of record NJRP01000137.1, on the reverse strand, counting down.
AATGATCCAAAGTATAGCGAAGCACACTCGCAAATGACCATCATTATTATATATAATACTGAAAATTACATATTTACATCCGCGATATTACTTAACTGTCTACACATCCTTGCGGTATATCACTCAATGTTGCGGAAATAACTGAAGCGCGAAGTAGACGATAAGTGTTTATCGCGAGACTATTATTATACGCAATGGAGTTTTTCCCACCCACGTAGAACGGTTCTTCATTTAAACTATGAATGCAATCGGGGTGCAATAGGCAGTTCGTGTGAAAATATGCACACATATACACAGGTAACAACATCTTTACCAAAAGGATGCAATGTCTGGCAAAAAACTATACAAATATGTGTTCGAATATACAAGCGCCGAATTGTATTTTATATATAACGTGTCCAAGAAAAGTAATTACATTGAAATGATAAAATTAAAACGCTAGTGTTTAATTGTATATTTTTTAAAGCATAATTTATTCTAAATTTATTTTAAAACGTATAAAATAAAACAATGTACGATTTATTATTTAAATTTTATGATTTAAAAATATAATTAAATTTTGTAAATCATTGTTTCAAATTTTAGTTAAATATAAAGATGCAACAATTTAAGTTGTGCTAATCTATAGCTCTCTTTCTAATATTAAGATTCTATTTAACATGTATAATAATTAAGATTCTATTATGTATGTATGGTAATTTAGCTCTGATTTTTTAAATATTCTTATTATTATTACAATATATAAATTTAAAATGCATCTATTTATTCTCTCTCTATGTTTTTTATCATAAAACAAAAGTATATGTTACAAAATTGAATAAAGGAGACTTCTGTTTTTCATTTATACATCGTATAAATAAAATATAATAATTTTTAAATAGCGCAAAAAAGTTTTAAAACGAATTAGATTCTGATCTATTTAAATAGCTTGAAGCATCACGAAACGTTTAATTATCGATATCTCCAGGTCAAACCGCATAAAGCCTCATCGCAATCGACCCACGAATATTCGAACACCGGGTTACGCGAACATATCGATTGCACTAGTATTCGCTAATCACATCTAGCTGAGGAAGAGGGGTCAGAAACTCGGGCATGTGATAAGATATACAATAGCTTCTAAATATCGAGACTTTGTTTGGATAATATATAACTAGAACGTTAATAATTAATTTTGCATTAGCTACACACATATCAATACTTGGGGAAGAAATCACAATTGAACTTAACGTCGTTAATATTTTATTATTATTAGAGACGTAATAATCTTTTATGAGATGAAAGTTTCTAAAAAATACTTTATATACTTTTACAAAACGTACTGATTGTTTGCGTTGATCTTACTTTTTCCCCATATATTAAAAACTTACAAATTTTATAGAATACCATTACTTTTTAATAGAGTATCAAGTAATATCGATTAGCACTTCACGTGCACATGGTCTAAACATGTTAAAGTATCGATATTTTAAGCTGAAGCTCCCTACGTGTAATACACTGAGGGGACACGCGGGTGAGATCACAGGGGCAGTCCACACTGACTGACTGTTACATTTACCTAAACGGAAAACAACCGTCTGATAGCGGGTCGGCGCCCTCGCTTCGTGAAAAGAAAGAAGAACACAGCATATTATTTCCATCCGAGTCTCGATAACTGCATGATTGCGACAACCGTGAGCGAAAGAAAGATAGCGACCGTCGTCGAAGACGAAGAGAGTCATTGACTTCAACTCGTTCGACGTCTGCCGCGGATAATTGGAGGCGAGAGCTAATCACCTGCTTTGTAATTCAATTTCTCATAAGGATCGGGCCCGGTCGCTTTGATGTCCTGCTCCTGAATGGGCTCTATACTTTCCTGGCTGTCGCGATCAGGACTGATATCGTCCTGCTCAATTCGGTTCTCCTGTTTCTTGCTCGAGACTGATCTGGAGGATGCTATCTCCTCGTAAGTCATCCCAGGTGGATACTTTCGTGCTCTGGAAAGATTGGCGCTTCCTTGTCGTTCCAATTTGTGTCGCGCTATTGCCTCATAATCCTCATAGGATAATCCCGCTCCAAACCTACGAATGAAATATTGCGTGTCGCAGCGCGAATATTCATGAATAGCAAACATTACAATATTAACCTTCGCTAACAGGTGTAAACCTATAGTGCGTACAACACGTTAATAGCTTGCTAATAGTTGCGCATACAATTAGAATTTACACTACAAGAAAATTATAGAATACGATTTTATATATGGCCTTATATGTCATGTACTGGCTAGCAAATATTGATATTTCAAATTGTATAGGAAATAAAGTTAAAGTAAGCTATAATTTAATAGTAAATATAAAAAATGTAATAAATTAAAAGGAAATATAATAATACTTGAAAATTTTTTATGTTTTGGGTATAATTTTTCTAAATATTATCTATAAAACAGGAAATATATTTATGATAATTAGAAGAGATATATAGATAAAAGTTATTCACGCATGTTTCAATAATACAGAAATTTATTTCAATCACAAATAGAAGATTGTTAGTTTAAACAATAAAAATATCTCACCTTGTTGAATAACATTGCCAAGTTTACAGTTTCAACATCGCGGTATCTATGCTCTCAACGTACATGACCTAATTGTTATAGGGCATTGAGGATAACAAAACATTTGCTTACCTTGGAAGCCTAAGTTTCCGCCGTCCTAATTGTTCTTCTGACTTGATAGGCTGCGGTGGTGCTTGCGGCGATGATGACAGCGAGGAAGGGGTTGTAGTCAGTTCGCTTTCCTCTAAGCTGCTGCTAAGAGCGGATCCTATTCTATTCCCTAGGCCTTGAAGATACTCCCCGCTTCCTCCTAGAGCGGATCGCACAGACCTAAGAGCACCTCTGGTGCGTCCAATTAATGACGCTCCTCCATTGGATGGCAAGGCTGTTGTAACGTCTACCATATTCTGGAACAAGTGAATCTTAATTAACCCGTGAAAGCCTGTATCTTCAAGAATCATAATTTAGTAGTGCTATCAACACAAAGCATCTTTCATACCTAGACAACAAATTATTTGTACACAATCATCAATTAATATCTAAATTCAAAGTAGTATGAGATGTAAATGTAAAAACAAGTAAAAACTTTAAGTACACACAATTTAAGTAAACTTTAAGTAAACAAAGTAAAATTTAAGAATTAAAACGTTGCATACACAACAGATGATTGCATGCACCATGCAGATGGCAAAGATTGATGTGTGCTGTGCGTATTTAGAAACACAAATATTTATCATATGTTTGCAACTTTAATTAAAGCAACGAGTGTTTCGTGACGCAAACAGATTAAGTTTGAGACAATAGCATGGAATGAATTGTCAAATTAATATGTAGCCTCTGAAGACTTAGTTTTTGCTTTCTCGAAAGCTCATGTGTGTGTATGCGAAATAAATAGAAACTCTTGCAGTTACAAAAGTGCAGAAACAGAAAACATAATGCAAGAATTATTATGAATGAAAAAAACATAATATAAGAATTATTTTAATAGGTAAAAATTATATTTTTACGAATTTCTATAATTTATATTTACAAAGCAATTTCCGTGTTGAATAAGTAAAAGTTATGAATAAGTAAAACGCGGTAATAAGATTTTGGTGTAAAAACTTTCATAAATTTTAATATAAAAAATAGTAAAAATAAAATAGTAAATTATTAAAATAAAAAGTATAGATACTATTCCGAATAGTATCCTATAGACTTTTCCAAAATATATGAATTAAATTACATTTCCAAATTACTTTTCAATAAAATAACAATGTCGAATTAATTTTACACGTTATGAAAACAAGGAGAAATTCTAATAATCAGATCTTGTTCGACAGACCTTTGAATGCCGGCTATGAAAGAGTTTCTAATTTGCTGAAGCAGTTTGCACAGGATTCCGATTACGCATTCCGGCGTTTCAGCAAAGCAATTTGCGAAACTCGCGACCTACCTCGTCGGCTGTAGGTTCAATATATTCTCTGCGAAACGAATAAGGCTGAAAGTAATCTCAGATAAGAGACGTAAGCTTCATTTCCGATGTATATAGGCCACTGCGAGCACCTACTCATCTATGCACACGTGCACGCGTGCTATGCGTAAAACGATAACGGTGAATCGTAATAAAAAGGGAGTTGAAAGAAAGATATGTCGACTGGAAGTGATATTAAAATTTCGAGGCCACCAAAGTTGTTTGAAATCGTATCATTTTAGACGTAATAAAAGAAATAAAACATATTTAGAGTTCGAAAAAGTAAAAAAATTATGCTTGTACAAGGAATAAATACACTAATTTGCATTGCGTACAATTCACAATCACAAGTGGCTAACTAATGATGAAGCCTTCTGTATTATTACCATATGAAAAAGCTTCACATCATTAGTTACTTGCATTGTATATAATTATTATTAATTACTTTAAAAATATCTTATATCTTATATCTCTTTATTTTTATGCTAATTCTGTTATTGTAAAAATGTTAAAATGCTATCACTGATTAATCGGGAAAATCATAAACTTCTATTAACTGTAAATTTCCATGGAAAATTATCCACTATTGCGTGTTTTAAAACACATCAATAAGTATATGTAAGTTAATCGATTGATCACCAAAATAATCACAATAGATCTAAATGTGTTTCGCACTTGTTCCAATCACATATTACATTATATCGCATGCGACCTTTTGCATTCACGCTTTACACCAAAAAGAAGAACGCGCAACATGCCACTAGGAAAGGGCATTCCATTTATATCGTGCTCCACTTTTTCCTGACGAAGAGTCTCTAAAACGATTTATTTATTCCGAGAGCTTCCGGAAAACGGTATCGCGAGTATATAGGTATACAGTATATACAGTAACACTTTACAAATGTACAATAATTTCTATTCGATGCTGCATAAAATATATCTTTCTTTAACTGTCGATGAAAAAAGGAATGATAAAACGAGTTGAACTAACAAAAATAAAGTCGTGTAAATCAAATATCTGGGCAGTTGTCTGTTATTGATTGAAATATTAAACTGAACAGACTTTTATAATTGGCTTACCATATGTGTGGTGACCGCAAAAGATATAAAATCAACACGGATATCCTTTGCGGTACGATATTCTTAACCACTGCGTACGAATTTTTGGTAAAACCCAATCTATTTTATTCCGTCTGTTTGCGTTTATAGGAATTTTATCTTTACACGATTACATAATTCATCATTGTATAGCAATAAATAATTATTTAAAGTGACATATACAATGCGCCTAGAAAGATACGATTTTTGCTTAAAATATGTAATACCGGAATTGGAAAATTGCAATTATTTCTAATTTTATCCGAAATCTGTTTCTCTTTCTTAAAAAACTAGAAAAGTATTATAAAACTATATATAGATTTTGTAAAAATAGCTATAGATTTTGTAAAACTAAGTCCATGAATATCTATTAAATTAAATTTTTAAGAAATTTTTTCTTCAAATTTATTAAAGAATACGTTCACCACATTAATCAATCTCTTTTTAAATCTTACTCTGTATATCTTTCATTTATTCATTAATGTTAAAATATTCTGTCACAAAATTTCTTAATTGGTCGATTTATGATTTTATTTTAATATATTTTATTATTACATCAATTGATGTTATAAAAAGATTAATAAAGTATATCTAATGAAAATAATCTCATAAATGTGGAGAAATACATAATAAAAAGCCGGATTTTATTGTAAAAAATCGCAAATAAGACTCTTTTCACAGTGTTCTAAAGATAGATCATCGATTGCGTCCATATGTCTACGGCAAGTTTGACGCCACGAGAATTTCCGATTAATGTGGGCGATGTAATATCCACTAGAAATTCTGTGTCAAAGATATATCTCAATATTATAAACACAGTCATTCAAATATCTTAACCAGTCTTGAAAGAAGACCATAAATCAATAATCAGAAAAATTAATTAATTTTAATAAAAAATGGTTAGTGTAAAATAAATGCAATATGAAATATTAAGTTTATAATACAAGCTATCCAGAAAATCTTATTATAAATTAAATACTTTCTTCAAAGCATTAATTCTTTTTAAGAAAAAATATATCCAATATATAGTCAAATAGTAAAATAAGCTATAGAAAATAAAGTAAAATTACTATTCAAAGAGAAACTAGGAAATCATAAAACTTTATTAAATTAATTTGTTCTTATAGCTTATTACGTATGCAATATGCATTTATATATATAATATATATTTCTATTTTAATAATAAATAACATATTGCGTTCACTAGTGGAGTGTAATGTGACGATGGTACATAGAATATATTTCTCAATAGTGTTAGAATGAGACTATGTATTTACATATTGACACATACTGAGAGATATAAAACTGTATATCAGTAACATAAAATTTGTGATAATTTGTGATATGTGTGATAAAAAGAATATTATAAGGTTCAATGACCGACACACAAACAGTAGATAAATATCAAATATTAATAAGAAATTCATTATATTAGACAAACGGATTATGCGGGAGCGAACGATATCGGACGATCGTATTTCACAATGAAACACAACTGCAATGCAGCGTTATCTATATTATGCAGTTCCGCGCTATGCGGGACATGCGGACATTCTTAAGTATTACAAGAGAAATAAAGAGAAAGAGAGAGAGAAAAAGAGAGAAAGAGATGTACTTTGGCGCATTCATGAACGTGGCATACAACGACTAATCGAAAATACGGACCATTGATGCAAGTGCAGCAAAATACGATTTGTCACTCGGCAGCGTCGCAAAACGGCGAATGCGTTGGGTCAAAGCAACGTGACATAACTGCACTCAAACAGAACAAACGATGGTCCCGTCGTTGTCTGGCGAGCAGCACATTTTCAACGTAAAATATGATATAATATATACCGCATGCAAAACTAACGTCGCAAAAATGTCAAACGAGAAACGCCAGGAACACTGCTTAACAAACATCGCGACAGTAAGCTGAGTGATCACATTTGTCAAAATGTAAGTAAATTTGCATTGCTTTGAAATATCTTAAATGTAATTTCATACGCAATTTCTTAATTTTCTCGGCTTTTAAGAATTATTTTCCAATAGACCCAATAGTACCCTAATGGTAAATTCTGCATGTTAATATGCTTGCACCACATTATACAAGTGTGAAAACAAATCTATGTGGTAATTGTTATAAGCACTTTAAAATTTATATAGTTCGATCCATTTTTTTCAAAGAAATATTATGTTAATATTCAACAAGTTGTTACGTTGATATAGTAATTAACAACTGTTGCTGATAATCTACATCAGTGTCAAATTAAATTGACAAATGCTTGAATATTTATTAATTGTCATAAAATAATTATAATGCGAAACATTTTTCATAATTTTTACTTATCAAATATTGTTATAACGTTAGAGCAATCAATCAAGTACTAAAAAAATTAAAAAATTGGGAAATACAAACTTAAAACTATGTGACACAAATGTTCTTGTTAAATCAGCTTTCAACGTGTCACATTATCGATTCTGTTATCAGCGAAATACAATTTAGCGTATACGCGATTTGCACATCAAATATGAATGAGTATATCGCAAGCACATCAAGTATATCACGAAAAAGTCGTCAACATTATTTAATTTATTATCTAAAGATATTAATTAAAAATATCCAAAATAGTTGACAATATATAAGATCAAGAAATTGTAACACGCAGTTGCGTAAGCGTAGCTAGAACTTAAAACATACGATATCTTATTATCACATTAATTATTCTTGTATAATAAAGTTGAAAAACCTACAAAGACTGGAAATTTTAAATATATTTACAGATTTGAAAAAAAAATTACTAAAAAAAAATAAGATATTAAATTACCAAACTTGGCATTCAAAGGATTGTACTAATTACAGTCCTAAATTTTTATAAATATTACTTTCAAAAAAATTGAAAGTAACATAATATTAAGTGAAAAACACTAAAAGACAGATAATAGACAAGTGACACAATTCACAAGTGACACAAGCACAGCTATCAAAACAAACGACACTCTGTCGTTCTGCAAATTACGTTTTATCGGTCAAAGTAAAGAATATCCTGATAATAAATTCCAAATTCATACTCTTTCGAAAAATTAATATAAGTAACAATATATTCGATAAAATTCGATAAAAAGTAAAATAAGTCAATGCATTTGTTGGAGCATATTGCGAGTTAATAAATCGAGTTTTGGTATATTCTTTGAGTTAAATACCGTGTAGGAATGAAGCTTGGGATCAAAGACAATCGCTTTCACCCTCACCGAATGTTCGCACAAACACGTGCAACACTGCTCTTGACATACTACTATGGACTTGCACTATCGCGAGGTTTGCAGCTACCTCGGGGCCCATTGGCACGTAACGTTGCATTACCCCTCCAGCATACGATCGGATTAATAAAGGCGCATGCGTTTATCGCGATCAATACAACGTCTCGATTTACCGGCACGTTGATTAATTCCGGTGGAGAAATTCGCCATCGTATGCATACTGGCAGTCGATATCATGCCAGCTAACAATAAAAACTACCTGACAAAATAAATTCAATATTATACATAATTGAATGACTATAACTGAATGTGCTGAGTAAATAAAATATTTTTTATTGAAAGTTTTTTATCATGTACATAAATTAATAAGTAAGTTTGCTATTTGATCATAAAAATTATTGCGCTGAATATCTCTATTTTAAAAAATCGATAGAAAACGATAGAAAATATTCAATCGTTTTTAATCGTAGTTGTGAATCGGGAATTAACAACGTGAATACACAATTGATTATAATAAAGTTTTAATCATTTATTTACAATAAATTTCATTAAAGCGATAAAAAACAATAAGTTAATATTAGAATTTTATCGTATTCCAACGATTAAATCCGCTTTCATCAGATAATGATAGGAAACGATAACATTTTATTCGAAATGTAAAAAGTGAAACGATAGTTACAGTTAGGAAACGATAAGATTTTTGGTAGTATAGATTCCTATCGTTTTCTATCGATTTTTTTAATAGGGATGCGAAATAATTAAGTAATATAAATTTTGTTAAAATAATATTATGCTACAATATAAATTATTTATTTACATAATTTGAGACGGGTATTTAATATAGGTATTAATAACTTAATAAAATGGAACAATAAATCGACACTGACAATGAGTTTCAGATTTCTCTAAAAATTAATGCAGTCAAATATTATACATGATATACACGAATTATGAATAATTGGATAAAAATTATAATTATAGGTAGGAGACATCTTTTGAATAAATATTATTTTTACCATTTTTTACCTGTACTGATGTTTAATGATTATATTTTCTATTATGTTTGTTTTATTTTATTATGTTTTATTATTATAATACTATGTAACTGCTGAAATTTAATTCAAGGCGGGATATTTAAAATGTCCCATACCGCTCCACTCTGTCCCATTCCTCCCATACATAAATATACTAAAATGTATGTCAGAATTGTATGAATTAATTTTTTACAAATAGCCATGGTTGATTAAGTTATCATTTATTTTTCTTTATTGCTAGAAATATTACAATTCACAAGTGCAACTAAGAATTTTTTTAAAAGAAGGTAAATATACCTTGGAAAAAATATATTTATATAGTTGTGTATACTACAGCAGCTTTTGCAGGTAGAGATATCTGGTTTACATCAACTAGTTTCCTAGATACAAAAGAACACAAACATAAATTATTATGAATCCATATAGAGCATATCCTTTTTCAATATCATTAAACAAAATATTTTTAATAATAATTTTTTTGAAAAATCTAAAGACAATTTCTTTACAAAGATTATTAAAACAAATGCATTTTTTGTAATATGTCTTAAATGTATATAAAAAATTAATTAAAAGACAAAAATTTATTATTTGTTTTTGTTATTAAAAATATCTAAATTTTTTGTGATTAAATCTTCAATAAGATATAATTGTAACTCTAAATTTTAACGAGAAATTGTCAATAAAATTACAATTAATGTTAGTAAAATGTTCTTCAAAAAATTACAGTCATTAAAGAAAAAATTCTACTATTAATATTAGCTCTTTATATATAAATAGTTTTAAAAAATATATAAGTCGTACCCAGCGTTCACTTTAGAACCTATACTGGCGACTTTGACCATTAATTTCACAGGAAGTCCTTCTTGTGACAGATCGACGATTTGCTGTTCATCATCATTGAAGTTAATCAGAAGCACCACGACGCGGCAACCATTGTTTCGAATTACACCCAGAACAGTGTCATTGTTTGTCGTAATCGATTTATAATTTCCTTCTGTAAGAGCCGGTTCCGTACGATGCATGAGAGCTAAAGTCTTATAAATCTTGTAGTGCGATTTATTGGCTTCCATTTGCTTGGCCAGATTTAACTTCTTGTAATTCTTATTTACCGGAAGCCACGTCGAGTTTGCCGTGCTGAAACCTGCCATAACAAAAAATAATTATACAGCAAGATTAGAAAAATATATTATTCATTTTTACAAACACGCTATGAGAACATGAATTCGTTCTTTACCTGCATTCTTCGTCGCGTCCCATTGGAATGGCGTGCGTTCAGGATCGCGGGACACACTCTCGAATTGCGCTTGACCTGCGTTGCATCCCTGAGGATCCTGCGTGTCTTCCCAGGATATATCTCTCTTATCTACCATGCCAATTTCATCACCGTTATACGTCACTGCTAAACCCGGCAAGATCATAGACAACATGGTCATTTGATCCGATCTATCAGGATAACGAGAAGCAACGCGCGGATTATCGTGATTTCCCAACTGAAAATTTTTTTATTAAATTTTAAATTAAATTTTAATTATTTAAATTCAATTTATAAATTATATTATATTAAAATAAATTAATTTTAGTTATATTAAGTTTTTTCCGTTTAAAAAAGCGAATCTCTTATTTTTGTGTAATGTGAAACAGATCTGCTGTTACAGATTCTTCAACAATTTCAAGATTGTTTAAAAATTCTTATACAGATCTTCATAAGATAAAGAATCTAGATAAAGAAATAATGAATTATAATAACTTGCAATTTGAATTTTTCTTATTATAGTTTTAAAATTTACTATATGCATTCAAACAAAAATTTCTCGTAATGCCTCGTAAGTACTGTTGTTTTCTTTATATTGTTCATAATAAAAAAATATACTTGTCTTTAAAAATGCAACTCATGATATCTTCAGTTTTATAAATAAGATAAGACGCGCACCTTGCCATTTACATCATAATTAATTTAGAATAACGTAAGCATCTTTCTAAATTTTGTAAAGAAAAGACGCAATTTATTTGAAATTTTTTAATTAAGATAATAGTAATTTTATGTGAATACGTACTACCCAATTAGCGACTTCACCGCTTGGCATTGAATTCATCCAGCTATCTATTTCTCGTTTAAAGTCTTGCGCGGTCGATTGTGCGTTTACATCTTTAAGGAACTTGAAATTGAAGGGCAGCAAGTTATATTTGTAATATTGTATGGTGTTCTTTAAATTAGTGTACGCCTCCATCACTACCAACTAAAACAGAAGAAAAGCATTTTATATACATCGTGTACGAAGATCGATGAAGCACAATAAACAGATTTAATACAGGAAATCACTTCATTTACCTTCTGATCCTGATTATGTGTAACAGCATATAAGTCCGCGAATTCTTGCCACGTTTCAAACAGCTTATAAGTCTCTAATAGATCCGTGGTGTAAATGTGATCCAAATACGAATAATCTCGCGGCGCGGCGCCATCCACATAGCTTCTAGGTTCATCCCGTAATAGTAAATCTTCAAAAATAAATGGAGCGGAATCAACGCGGAATCCATCTATACCTAAATCCAGCCAGAATTTCAAGACTTTCTACAACCAAGCAAAAAGATTATTAAACATCGTAAGAATAAGTCTAGTTTTGCAATAACATTTTTTATTAGTCTTTTTGCATATATTTTTTAAATTATAAAACTTGCATAAATTTACATTTTGAGTTTAATTTACAGTTACACATTTACAGTTATTACATTTTTATGCGATATACAGGGTGTTTCAGGACTCGTTCCTCAGAGTTTGATGCAGAGGTCTCGCAGAAAGGATCATTTTTTGTCAAGTAACCCATGTTCTCTGACGCGTCGTTTAGGTGCTATGCGACCGCGAAGGTCTTAGGTGACATTTATTACAATTATGAAAGGAATTTATCTACGTAGGTATATTGGTTCTGTTGATGTTTGTGTTCTTCGAATCTCTTTGTGTTTATGTTTACATTGTTACATTAACCAAGCCATGATCCCTTTTCCTTGCCCCTATCCTACGTCTGTGTACGTATTCGATTCCTGAGCAATCGCTTACAATCATCAATCAAGGATAGATGTCTTTGATTTGGCTAAACTCTCTGACATGATAATGTGTTATGGGGAGGCTAGGAGAAATGCAAGAGGAACCAATGTACTTACATAGATGAATTCCTTTCATAATTGTAATAAATGTCATCTAAACCTTCGCGGTCGCGTAACAGAAACGACGCGTCAGAGAACATGGGTTACTTGACAAAAAATAATCCTTTCTGCGAGACCTATCGTTCCTCAGAGTTTGATGCAGAGGTTCTGAATATGGGCGAGTTTTTTAATTCATCGATTGATCAATCGCATTATGCGCTAATGCAGCTTTTACAGAGCAAAGTTGTCTTTGCGCATAATGCGATTGATCAATCGATGAATTAAAAAACTCGCCCTATATATCCTGTATATCTTAAATTAAATGAATTTATAATTTAAATTAAATAATAAATTTTTGGCAATTAGAAAATATTCTACATAATAAAGAAATAAAAGCCAACTACAAATTTTTATAATAATAAATTATGTAATAATGTAATTATTGTATTCGCATGTTATATAGTCACATAAAAAATGGTAATATTATAAACAGTAAGTTAAAGATTACGTTAAACATTAATATTAACAAAAAATGATAATAAATATTATTGAATTATGTTAGTAATGTTAATAAGATTTATTAATATGGTTTATATATATTAAAACTCAAAATTATAATATATTTTTGCCAATAAATAAATAGAGCATTTTAAGTTATGGACTCTTCCAAAAGTACAACATATGGCAACATTTTAGAAAAAATTAAAACTTTTTCTGTTACTTACTGTCATCTCTGCTATTACAAGAGGATTACGGAAATTTAAGTCAGGCTGTCTATATTCAAATTGATGAAGATACCATTGTTTTTGTGACTCAACGTAAGTCCACGCGGAATCACTAAATACGCTGAGCCAATTGTTGGGTGGCGTTTTATCGTCTTTATTTTTGCCGTCTGCCCACACATAATAATGCTTGTACTTCTTGTGACCTTGAAGAGCCTTTTGGAACCATACATGCTTGTCAGACGTATGATTCGGCACGAGATCGAGAACCACCTATAAGGATGATATTATGAGATAATATCCGAAGTAGTAGTGAAAAGAAAAAAGTAATTTAAAATGTTTTATAAAATAACATAAACAGAAAAATAATAAGTTTATACATCTTTAATTTAATTATAATATAAAAAATGTATTTATATAAATGTGCGTGATATTGGCAAGTCGTCGCACTTTTAGACTGAGTTCTTTAGCGCGCGCCAGAAGAGCTTTGAAGTTTTCCAATGTGCCAAAAATAGGATCAATGTCAACGAAATTGGATATGTCATATCCGAAATCGACCATGGGACTCGGATATATAGGTGATAACCAGATCGCATTGATGCCAGTTTCCGCGATATAATCCAACTTTGAAGTTATCCCTGACAACACAAAAAAACACAGCTCTAAATATCGCCGATGTGTTCTACGCTTAACTATATACATTTGTTTTAAAATTTTTAGATAACAAACATATTAAGATTAATTGCATAAAATTATGCAACAATTAATTGAATGGAATTTGTAATATTATACATATAGTAATGTTTGTGTAACAATTCGCTGTTCTTAATTATACGAAATATAATAACGAATGACAGTTGGCTTACCCTTTAAGTCGCCTATGCCATCAGCATCTGAGTCATAGAAACTTCTCGGATAAATCTGATAAAAAACGGTGTTATTCCACCATGACTTATTATGAATCTTAGCAAAGGAACCGCCCGCAAGGAGCAAAAAAGTACATAAGTGCGTCGCCCACGACATGATGCCGTTTATGCTTGTCAAATCTAAAAATTGTTTATATATTAGTGGTAAAAAAATCATTGTCGCTCCTTTATCGATTGTGCTTAACAAAGATTACGCTATCTCAACATTGCATTCGAAGAAAAATAAGTAAAAAATGGAACCTATGATCATTGTAACTGCGCATGGAACTTTTCCATCGTGATAATTGCTGTTATGACAAATGGTTAATGTTTCTTTAAAAAATTGCAAAATTACTGACTATAGACTTAAGTCAACGGCACACGATGTATTTTCGCGGTATAGATTGCATACTAATTAATATATATATTAGAAATGCACCACACAGCATGCAATAGTTTAATAATTTATTCGTTCATATCAAATTTACACGAAAAACTATCTATATTAACGTCTATGTTAATGACATTCTTGTTTGAGTCACCCGGAAATAACATGAGAACAAATTGTGTTGAATGTGGCATATCCTCATACATATTACTCTACTACGTGGAACATATCACATTCGTACGTGGAAATATGTCAGGAGTTTCAAGGCATATGAATTGCATAATTCTTCAATCTTGCTAATTAACATTCAATCTAGAGAAATTACGAGATATTGTTCATAAGACTGATTTTTATTTTTATAACTTATTTTATAAAGTTTATCCATATAAATTAATTTTGAACCGATTTAGATTTCGATTTATAATTTTTGTAAGATAATACAATTAACAATGTATTCAAGTTTGGTCGACAGCAACTGGCCAACAGTATATTTCAAATAAAAATTAAAGTACAACGTTTCGACCCTAAAGATTGGGGTCCTTCTCAAGTACACTAATTTAAATAAAGAATTGTCACATTGCTAACAAGAATATCAATTTGATATGTAAAATTTTCCAAAAACGAACATATAGGTTGTCTTGTATGTCAATATTAAAATTGTGAAGAACAAAAATGTACAAATAAGATACATAAAATAAAATTGTGGCTAATTAAATTGTAAATCGTGTAATCCATGGTATAAAAATATTAGTGCCGAATGTCAAATATGTGCACATGTCGAGAGCCGAAAAGAGACTGATCAGATGAACAATTAATAATACAATTAAATTATTTTTTAAAGTGTTGTTGAGGAAAATATAGACAGCAACCGACAGATTATAGAACACATTAAATATTTTTAAAGTTTTAAATCAATTAAGAAAATCGTATATATAAATATAAGATAAACTGGACAGTATATCATTAAATACTTTTTTGCCAAACTTTTGTATAAATTTTTGAACAATTTTTTAGTATTAAAGTTTAAAATTAATAATAATTAGGATAAGACCGCATATATGTATAACAATTTAAATCGAGAGATAGGTCAATGACGGTCATAGCGGATCTTAGTGCTCCAATAATATTAATGTGTGATTTTTCTATAAACTGCACCCCGTTACTATCGGTCTTGAAACGCAGCTCTCGAATATCACAACATTAAATTGAAAATCAATTTAATGATATTAATAATTTAAAAAATAGCGATTTTGCTTTTCATTTTATTTGTATTTGTTAAATGTACTGATAGGAAAAAATTCTTTATTCGAGAAAGTACATTGTTTAGCTCACGTGAAAACTTGAATATATTTGACAAAAATAGTGTAACAATAGGTAGTTGATAGTTGGACAATGGGTAGTTGATTCCGCACAAAAAAAATGAACTCAATTATTTTACTTCTTGAAAGTATTATGAGATTCTGAACAGAATATAAGAGCTCATCGCATACAGAGAATCAGAAAAAATGTTAAATAGCAGACAAACGCATAGAGAAGAGCGGGGCAAGAAGGGGTAGTTAAGATTTGATATGGAATAAAATCCAGATTTCTAGAGATAAATAAATATTTAAATGAAATAATGAGTCTTTTACAATCAGTCTTCCAAATTGTTAGAAAAATTAATTATTCATAAACAAGTTGAAAATATATAAAAACACGAAAAAATCATTTCTCCCCGTCTTGTCCCACTAGTGGTATAAGATAAGGTACCCAGTAAGGCAATATGGGATATAAAAAACTAATACAAATCAAATATATTTATTAATATTTAATTATTAATATTTGTCGGATTGACACACATTGGACAGATGTGGTTAGCTTTGTTCTCCTCATCTTCGATTCCAGCACATATAAAAAATAGCACGTAAAAAAAGCAAAAAGCACATATAAAACAATAACACATATTAAAATACATAAACATATAAAAATAGATCGACAGCCTAATACCATTAATTCTAGAGTCTACGAAATACTGCATTTTCGAAGTTATTCCTATCGGGATAAAACAAAACAAACTACTAGAGATATTCGTGGGATTTTATATATAAATAAAATAGTATATACAGGGTGTCCCATGACTCAAGGTCCATACATTAAGGGCGTATTACTGAAGTCATTTAGAGTTGAAATTGTTTAATAAACATATGTCCGTAAATGTTTCCTAACAAAACTACAACCATTGAAAGTTCATGTGAATATTTGAAACACTGTCAGTCTGGTATTGTTTTATTAAGTCTTGACTTATTGTCTATTAATATGTCTATTAATAATTGTCTTATTAATTAATAAGAAATTCTCCTGGCATGGTGGAGCGAGCTTAGATCACTTTTACGCAAGGCAAGACTTGGTATTGAATTTGCAGGAAATAATTTTGAACAGAATTTGTAATATATTTGTAAATAAACAAGTTAAATAAAATGTCTTTTTTCTTTTCTTTTTCAAATATTCACATCAACTTTCAATGGTTGTAGTTTTTTTAGGAAACATTTACGGACATGTTTATTGAACAATTTCAACTCTAAATGACTTTAATAACACGCCCTTAATGTATGGACCTCGAGTCATGGGACACCCTGTATATATATATATATATATATATATATATATATACATATATACGAGGGGGGACCCAAAAATAATCGAAATTCGAATGCGGTGTGCGAACTGAACGTTGTTGCACATTGCGCTGCTAAGTATCGCAAGTTGGCACTATTCTGAGTCACTCTGCCACATGGCGTAGTTCTCGATTGACTAATTTGTTTTCTGTGGCATTATTTTTCCAGTGTTTGCAAACACTCTCGGCGATTTTCGTGATGGATGATAATAAAGAACAGAGAGTGTGCGTTAAATTTTGTTTAACGTCCTGGCCGACCATAAACAAGCCGAAATGACGAAAATCTTGAAACGTTCGCCACGCAATCAATAAAAATCGTCGTCGAATGAGATTTCTAAAGTGACTGGTTTGTCTTGGAGTTCATGCCAGCGAATGTTAACAGAAGACTCTTCCTTAAAAGCTTCACGAAGCATTGCAACAGTTTCAGCAGCAGTTTTTCTCAAAGAAAACAAAATTTAACGCACACTCTTTGTTCTTTATTATCAGCCATCACGAAAATCTCCGAGCGTATTTGCAAACACTGGAAAAACAATGCCGCAAAAAACAAATCAGTCAATCGAAAACTACGCCATGTGGCAGACCGCAGAATGACTCAGAATAGTGCCAACTTGCGATACTTAGCAGCGCAATGTGCAACAACGTTCAGTTTGCACACCGCATTCGAATTCCGGTTATTTCCGGTTATTAATCCCCCTTCATATATATATGAAATATATTCCTTTTTTAACTATTTATATCAATATAAATTTCTTTTACTGATTTTTTCTTGACATACAGTAAAATGTTCATATTCGGGACAGGTTTTTGCATATTTTTAGTGATTACTTTGTAACTAAATTTTTTAGGAAAATTCAGTGCCGATTCTAGAACCGATAATTCAAAACCTACAGTTTGGAACCAAAATAATTTTTCAGCGATAAGTATAGCTGGATTTGAGAGCACGTAGAATACGCCAGGGTGGAGATCTCGAATATGACCTAATTCGGGACAGCATTGCTTTAAATAGAGATAACATGTTCTCCCTGCGTTTTTTATGTGGAAGTGGAATGGTGTTCGAGAGATATTATATATATTAAAAAAGCAATACACACTCCGACAAACAGCCCCTCCATACGAGAAACCTTTTTGCAGCGTTTCTGAAATTAACTATATTTGGGTGTTTCAAACTTTTCACTTTCTGTCGCAACCACGAGCGTTTGGATAAAAAATTGTACGTTTTTAATTTTTTAATGGAAAATGGGGTTATGCAGAAATGGAGAACGCGTAATGCAGAAATCAAAATTAATTTACATCAAACGGTCGCAAAATTTTACGCGTTAGAACAGAATTGTCCCGAATTAGAATGCCTGTCCCTATTTAAGCATAACGACTGTAATAAATTCAAGATACTTCTTTTGATGGAAAGCATTTTTTAATAAAATTATTTGGATCCTAAAAACATTTTTTTAAATAAAAGTCCTTTTACCTATCTTATCTCATGAACTTAAAATCTAAACATTAACAATATTAAATATATAACTTTTTAAATACTCACCCTTTTAACCCTCTTCGTGCGAATTTGCACCAGCAAAATTTTCAAGAAGCTGCCATTTCTCAATAAGCAGGACTAACGTTCTCTCCTCCCTTACGAAAAAAACATGGTGTTTACACCCAAATTTTGGTGTTTACACCCAAATTTTGGTGTTTACACCCAAATTTTGGTGTCGACACCAAATTTTGGCGTCAACGCCTAAATTTTCAGTGTTAACACCGACATTTGAGTGTCGACACCCGAAGTTTCGGTGTCGATACCCAA
>NJRP01000136.1:431840-458343 GCA_003063835.1 Aphaenogaster floridana | reverse complement strand
AAATTTCATATGTAGGCACGAAATACATTATTAAACATCTTAGCAAAATATTATGGCAATGCTGTTATTTTTGAAGTGCTATCATACATCTTTAACACGTAGATCGTTATTGTCGCGCATATGCTCGCCGTCGTGCCTATATTTGAGACGAGGCACCGCGAGAAGAGTATAAACGGCATGTGTGTGGTAACCCCTCCCCTCCTTCCCGCTTCGCCGTCGTCTTTTCGTATTCGGCAGCGCGGTGCGCGGCGCGTCACAACTCACACACACGAAGGCGTCGCGTCACTCGCGTCGGGGACTGTCGGGAGTTGGAAGCCGCTATCGTCACCGGATCGGCGAGGGACTAGGGAGAGAGTTAGTGCGTGTTGCAGTAGCACCGATCGGCGGCAGCATATTGCGAGTATTGCGACCAATTGCGACGGCCGACGGGAATTCGAGCGAGGCTCTGATCGACGCGAGGACGATGTCGAGCGGCACAGACGAATGCAGGCTGAAGGGCGGTCATCCCCCGGCAGGTTAGCGATTCCCTCTTCCGCGTACCACCCGCACTGCGGAAACTACGCGGGAAGACGGGTTAGAGCCGCGTACGCGGCTCATGGCCGTGACGTGCCACCTGTCGATCGCGATCCGATTTCCAAGGCCGGCCTTTCGCCCGAGCGACTCTCCTAATGCCGCCGCACGCGTCCGTGCATCTTCTTTTTTTTCAGTGAAGGCGGGCGGCATGAGGATAACGCAGCACAAGACGCCGAAGGACGAGCGCGAGACGAAGCCTAGCAAAGACGTGGAGGAGAGCAGGCCGTCCAGCAGGTGAAGTAGATCGCGATCTTGATCGCGACGTGTCTCGCGTTTGTCGCGAGACGTGCTAAAACGTCCGTTCCTCGACGCCGATTTGGTAATTAGCGGCTTCTCGCTGCGTCGAAAATTAGGTGCCCGCGGACGGCAGCTCGCCGTACAGGGTCGGTTTTAAAGGAAGTGAATGGAGGGGGGGGGGGGGACACGACGGAAAGATTACTCGACATTCGCGGAATTAAATTCTTCAGCAATCTGATGTTTAAGATCGATACGTATGTAAACTAATTCTGAGGGAATAGATGTAATCTATTTTACAATTGTCTTATCAAATCTTACTATCTGTC
Organism: Aphaenogaster floridana; assembly: GCA_003063835.1. NCBI lineage: Eukaryota > Metazoa > Arthropoda > Insecta > Hymenoptera > Formicidae > Aphaenogaster > Aphaenogaster floridana. The sequence goes on along the minus strand of NJRP01000136.1, from coordinate 457,207 downwards.
ATCTTAAAACGGTAATAAAAAATATTGATGGGATCGATCCAGTATTAGCCAACAATCCTAAGAACCAATTAAATATTCAATAAAAAATAAAAGGACTCAATTTTGAAAAACAATAATTAAAGTAAAAAAGGGCTGAGAGTCAAGTGTAGAATCTCTGCACTCTCGGAGTACTATAGGTTTGATTCTGTTCCTGAACTGCCTACACAATTCAGAGTTAATCTTTTTTTACTCCACATTGGAAGGAAAAAGATCAACTCTGAACTAGTGCAGCTAGTTCAGGAACAGAAAACAAACCCAATATTATTGTATAATATTGTTGCTAATCAATAAAACATTGATGAAACGATTGATAACACATTTCTTTTATAATCATAATCTTTTATTGTCTTACTATAAAGTTTACATCTGTATATTGCTTATAATTCTAATTACTTGTATAATTATTCCTCTGGGCCTCCGCAATTACGAAACCGATCCTGCCTACGTATAGTCCGGCTCGCGATACATCAGACGTATGATATACGTCGTCTGTTTTTTCTTTTCTATATTCTTAGATATGAAGCGAAAGAATTAAAAGACATAAAAAACTTGCGCGACTTCGGCGATTAATCCTTTCCTGCGCGACGCCAATTCTGACGATAAGTGATTATCGGCGCTCCGCATTTACATAACACAATGTTGCGCAATCGAAAATAAACGTGAGTTACATCTGAAAAAACATTTACACGGACAGAGCCAAACTGTTATTTATACGAAGCGTCAGATGAAGACGGATTTAAGTATAATTTGACGACCAACCACGCCGTGCAAAATTTCACAAAACTCCTCTGAGCTTGTAATGATAAAGAAAAATGATTTTCTCATATTCTGTGTTGAGAAACATGTAACATATGTTTTTGAGATAACTTTCTAATTCAATGACATTAATCACTGTTTGCAACCGATAACGATATATCGTATCATTTGTAGAAATGTTTAATAAAGCGTATACCTTTACTCATCCAGTATTAAACCGTCGCAATTATCAATGCATCATTATATCAGTATCGCTTGCGATAAAAAATTGAGAAGACAAAAATAAAGTTTTCAATTTTTTTCACTAGATATAAATATAGATCACAAAGATATATCGGTCGCTTCAGAATTGTCATTTTTAATTATTATTAACTTTTTCAAAAACGCTGTTTATATATAGGTTTGTTCGCGTCACCTGCTCCAACATGCTCCTATTCACTCCAATACGTTAATTCCGGTCACGCCAACCAATTAGAGTGCATTGGAGTGAGTAGGAGCATGTTGGGGCATGGCGACCCGAACAAACCTTATATCACTTTCAAGGCATTGCTAAAAGCAGCGCAAAGTATCCATAACTAAGATGTTATCCTATCTCCAGTCATGCATAGAAAATGAGAAAAGGAATTCTGATATTTGCAGTCCGCCGAAGACGATAATGATCAGCGGCGCCCCGGCTAAAGGGAATGCTGATTTTCCGCCAGAAGCTGTGCAACACTTCCACGAGAAGCCCACACCGACGCACGACGCACGGCCGGCGCATTGTTCGCGTCCCATTATCATTCAGCAGCCCAGAAAGTGAGCCGTACTTTGCGAGCCGTGCACCGTGCTAGTGGACCTCGGTCCACAGAGTCACCCGTTGAGTTTACGAGAAAAAAAAGATTATAATTATACAAATATATATATATATGGGAGATAGGTATATATTATATATAAGCGTACTTAAAGTTTTTAAAAAAGATTAAAATGAACAGTTTGGACTTCGCGCGGCAGCGCTCGATCCTTGATCCTTTAACCGACGAACGATCGAAATCCTTTTTCTAACAAGGTATAAGGAAATTGTGAATGTCCGAGAAATTGAATTTCAGAGAAAGAAAGCCGGAATGAATTCGTAATTGCGAAAACTGTGAGAGATGTTAGCGAATTGGGTCCATTTCTGAAGATGAAAAACGGGCAGGACCCGCGTAATTAATCGGTTAAAGGATCGAAGGAGATCGATTTCTTGTACGCTGAAATATTAGACCACCTCACGAGAGATATTACTATATTGTTGTTAAAAACAAAAAAAAAGAAAGTTTATTTTTGACGCCACGAGATTTCTTGTATCGGCATTTAAGATTCCTTGTACGCGAGTACGTCTTCGAATCGTTATCGCACATTTTATCTTTATCTTATCGTTCTTTTTATACTAGACATGTTTGCTATGATTACATTATTACGATTAAGTATTGCTGTAACATAGTTACACGATACTATCACTGTTTTGGGGACCAGTATGTACTGCGACTCATGATGGACCTTCCGCATTTAATTACATCCTCAATCTTCAACCTTTTTATTTTTCTTTTTGTATCTGTTTGATAGCATAGAAATCAGACGCATCAGTGTCACTTTGAATTTCAGGGAATTGAAATACTTCATTAACGTAAGTTAATGTTAACATGCGTTGACGTAAGTTAAGCATGTAAATGTCGAGCGAGATTCATAATTGGCGACAGTTTGTATAACATATTTGAGGGAATAAATATTCATATATGTACATAACCCATGAATTGTGTCTTAATTATTTCCATTGACCGAATTAATATTTCATAATATTGACTATTGAATATTGACTATTGATAATTGATGCAAAAACTGATTCGACTGTTCCATAATAAAATATTTATTGAACATATAATAAATTAATAAGAAAAACTCAATAAAGAGCCGTTAATAGTGTATAGCTATATAAATTAACATGGCAACAGTGAAGCTAATAACAGTTCAATGATGTTCAACGATGTAACTTTCCTAAAATCCACAATATAGGATTAGAAAACGCTATTGACTTTTCTCTGATACGCTTTGTTGCTCTACGTAACTTCGCATAGTTTCTGAAATACTTTGTACACCGTTGGTCACGTAGGTCGGAGTCTCGGACAGGAATTTCATGCTCGCTATGACTCCCTTATTCCATGACGACTTGACAGAGTTGGAGAGGTCACTGGTACTTGGTAATGGTGGTAGCTATACGTGACAATTTAACAACCTTCTTTTCTTAAATGAATCTAATAAAAATGCTCAAATAGAAAATTTGTAAGCTAAAGCAGAAAGCTAGTAATACTGTCATATGTACAAATGAAGATATGACTGTTCAAGTATTAATATCGACAAAATCAATCACTTTTTATTTTACATGACTATAATCCCAGTTAGTTAGGTCTGTCGAGAACAGATTTTGCTATAAATTTTATCGGCAGAGACTACAGATTTGCCTACAGACCTGACATATACAATGCTATTGGTAAAATGATGGCAACAGTGGCAGAAATACACTACTAAAAAAAATAGGGAACACTTTTCATACCCTAAAAATTAGGCTAATTTCAAACCGCTGCAACTCGGCGAAAAATCATCGCAGATAAAAGTTTAAAAAAGCATTTTAAAGCTTGAAGTTTTAACTTTAACGAGTTATCGGTCATTTTTAAAAATTTTGATTATCTTCCTTGTTCTGTGCTTTAAAAAAGAACACATTGTTTTTTTCTTTAAAGTTACGCACTTTTGACACTCTGCAGCTCGATCAAAAAATTTCTCTCCAAAAATTCGACTCAAGTTCCATAAACTACAACATTTTACCTACAAAACGCTTTTTTTAAAATCCTCCTACGATTTTTTTTTGACCGAGTTACACGATTTTGAAGCTAAACCTGTACTTTTTAGAAACGATGTCGATACTCGGCGAAAATCATCGTAGATAAAAGTATAAAAAAGTATTTTAAGCGCGTTAAAGGTAAAACTTCAAGCTTTAAAATGCTTTTTTGAACTTTTGTCTACGATGATTTTTCGCCGAGTATCGACATCATTTCTAAAAAGTGCAGGTTTAGCTTCAAAATCGTGTAACTCGGTCAAAAAAATCGTAGGAGGATTTTTAAAAAAGCGTTTTGTAGGTAAAATGTTGTAGTTTATGGAACTTGAGTCGAATTTTTGGAGAAATTTTTTGATCAAGCTGTAGTGTCAAAAGTGCGTAATTTTAAAGAAAAAAACAACGTGTTCTTTTTTAAAGCACAGAACAAGGAAGATAATCAAATTTTAAAAAATGACCGATAACTCGTTAAAGTTGAAACTTCAAGCTTTAAAATGCTTTTTTAAACTTTTATCTACGATGATTTTTCGCAGAGTTGCAGCGGTTTGAAAATAGCCTAATTTTTAGGGTATGAAAAGTGTTCCCTATTTTTTTTTAGTAGTGTATAACAAAATTTGTCCAACAAAATATAGCAGATTAATGGCAGAAATCAGGCAGATCTTGACATACGTGTTATATAATTTGACTCAAATTAGTGGCAGAAATATAACAGAATTTTCGACAGATTCTGTTCAGTTTCTGCTGCAAATATGCTGTTAGATTTTGTCAGCAAAATGCCTGCCGACAAAACACGAGCTTAATGCGAACACCGATATAGGGAGCTTTCCAACAGGAGACACTACGTTACACAAAGGCATCTCATTGGCTACATATTATCTAAAACATCTTCTAAGATAATATGTAGCCAATGAGATGCCTTTGTGTAACACAGTGTCTCTTGTTGGAAAGTTCCCAATATCGGTCAGTTGTATTTTTCTGATTGAGGCTGCGTTCGGAAACATCACCTGAGGTCTCTCATGTATAATTTTATCCTTGTTTAACATTCGGTGGACAACAAGGATAAAATACTACATGGGGGCACTTGGATGATGTTTTCGAACGTAGCTTGAATCTACTGCCAATCTGCTGGCATACTGCAGACAGTTCGCTCACTGAGATTCAATCTTAATATTAAACGTCAACATATATTTAATGAAAATCGAATGGTTACGTTTGGCTCTAAGGATGCTGAAACTACATGATTGAACAACTAAACGAATATCCATTCTAATTCATCAATTAGGATGGAACCCACCTCGTTGATGACTTCCTTAGGAATATTGTCCTTAACGTAAGGCGCGACATTATTGTAGAGCTTTCCGTACAACTGTACGCTGTCCTCGGACTTGGACCACAGGCCCTGCTGAATGCTGTAGTAAACCACACCGCCTACAAGAGTGGCCTTGACGGCGAATCTGCAAGATATAACCTCTCATCGTGATTTAATTTCGACTCGCGGGACAGTGCAGCATGCGAATACCGTGACAGCGTGTCTTCTCTACTCCTCAGCGAATGTACTAACCGCACGATGCCCATTGTTCAGTCAGAAATTACTTCGAGAAGGATGGATTCGATCCGAAACGCTCCAGTCGAAGACCCGCCGTCTGTCAAGAGGCTTACGTAAAGCCCGCGCCCCGCCGTGTCAGCTGGAAAAAGTTGCCCAATAAACACCATCTAAGTTTCTTTCTCGCTCTCTCTGTTTATACTTCCTGCACTTATAAAAAATGAGATAGATATATAATTAAACATTATAGAGAAAAAAAGAGAGAAAAGATGAAAAAAATATAAGTTTAATAATAATAACAACTCTGTAGCGATTCATAGGTTCCGTTCTTTTCAGCTGCACTTTCTGCACTTATTAAAGGGAGCTTTCCAGCAAGAGACACATATCGATACAGGAGTCATTCTATTTTTATAGTAAAAACCATATATAAAAAGGATATTATTCAGCAGACTTATCATCTGTTCTTTTTCTCTTTTTAATGCTGAATAATGTGCTTATTTCACTTTAGGTGCAAAGAGAGCAATATAGTGCAGCTGCAAAGAAAGAACTCATTGAACGTGTTCTACTCCAGAAGTCTGTTCTTTGTAGCTGTTGTACTCCGTTATACTTTCTGCACTCAAAATGAAATAGGCACACGATTGGACGTAGTAGAGAAAAAGAGGGAAGATGAAAAAGTAGAACACGTTCTGTTACAAAGCACACAGATCTCACGACTCACGACTCACGACTCACATTTCGGCGTCGTGTGTAAACTTTATCGCGATGAATCGCTAATGTTTGGTGGTCTCTCTCTCTCACCCTAATTTCACCTTCTTTTGTATTAAAACCGTGTAAAATTAACAATAAACGTAGTTTGGATTGTAGAATGTGATGGTGCGGTACTCGGCATTGAATTATTTATCCTAATCTCGAAACTCACGATTTACAATGTGGTCGACAGAATACGTGGAACTGAAGGTAACAATAACCGTGATTTTGTATATTTTACTTGACAAAAGGATGATAAGATGAAAGAAATGATATATTCTTTTGTCGTTGCAGCGTATCGACGAGTTATTACAATGCGGGATATGCTACGAGTACATGGACACTAGTGTAATAACCTCCTGCTCCCACAGTTGTGAGTAATTCTGTAAACAGATTTCGCTACTATTACCTGTTATCCCGTATTTTGTATTTTTAGATTGTTCCTTGTGCATTAGAAAATATCTACATTACAAGACCCAATGTCCAATTTGCTCCGAGGAAACCTTCGAGAAAGATTTGAGAAAGAACAAACTCTTGGACGAGATTATCATTCATTATTTGAATTTTAAAGAGAAACACGATAAGAAATTTCATTGTGAAAAATTGCTGACTGCGGAAGATGAAAACTCTGAAACTGTATGCTTCACAAACAATTTTGAGTGTAAGAAAGAACAAAATGGTCCTAATACAATTGAGGTATCGCACAAAGGTTTTGATAGTCCAACGCTCACGGCTGGTAATACCACGCCTCGTGGACAAAAGGATTATCAGCAAGATGTATCCACTCCTAGCACCAGTGCGGAACTTAGGATACCTTCAATGTTTACGCCAAAGAGTAGAAAGGGTTTTCAAAGGGAAGAAGATCGTCAGGTAGTAACATGTCCAGTGTGCAAAGTTGAAGTGCCTCAAAATAATATAAATAGACATTTGGATGATTGTTTAAAAAGGGAGAATTCAAATAATCAACCTAAAAAGTAAGCATTATCTTGTATTAATATTCTTTAAAGTTTTTAGAGAAAATTGGTATGATTTAGATATCTAGAACATTTTAATATTTTTTGAAATCTTTTTTTTAAATACTTGATTATTTTCAGAAGTGAACCAAAACGTAAACCACTGCCAAAGTTAGTGTTAAGTTTAATGAAAGATAATGTCATACGAAAGAGACTAAAAGAATTAGGTTTATCATCTCAAGGAGATAGAAAGGGATTAGAGAGTAGATTGCAGAGATATACGGTTCTTTACAATGCAGAATGCGATAAAACATATCCAAGACCTGTATTGGAATTAATTAAGCAATGTGAAGAAGAAGAGAATTTAGAGAAGAAAGTACAGAAACCATCAAATGTAAATATATTATACATATCAGTTCTTGACATTTGATCTTAAAATTTTTCTAGATTTTAATATATTAAATTTTTATAGAGATTGAATGTCAACAGAAATACAGAACACAATATTATAGAGCAACAGAGGAAAAAGTATTGTAAGTATTCTCAAATTATTTGTACACAGATGGGTTTGAATATAAATATTATAAACTGTCTTAATTTTTCTCTTTTTATTTTTAGTGGCTACAAATAAGGATAGTTATGACCAATTAATTGCAAGAGTAAAACATGACAATAGTCCACAAAAAATGTTTGTTAGGCGCAACATATTAAACAAAGAAAATTCCGATACTTCATGTAAGGATCATATTGCAGAAAACGATTCACCTATTAAAGATGGTCAGATAACTGATTTTCTGCCGTTGAATTCTATTAATGATGAAGATTCGAATTCACATACGTCTTCTCCCTCGCAAACATATTTTGGTGAAAATACCATGAATTTTCTAACTATCGAATTAGGTACTTCATCTAATGATTCTACTGACCAATGTGTTTCCAATCACGATACTTCAAACCGTCTGTATGAAACTAGTCTGGATTCATTTAATTCTACCATAAATCCGGAAAATATAAAGACTGAGAAACTGTCTTCCGAAAATGTTTTAATACATGAAGAAATAACTTCTAATAACCGATCAAGACAGTGTGACGTTTTGGAGAATGAAACGGATATTGACCAAAAATCAGTTTCTGAATTTATCAAAATGGAAACAGAGAATAGAGAACAAACTAAATTATCTAAGAGGAGTAGAAGTGGCACAAATTATGACCCATATTCCGAGCTTAGAGATAAGCGGCAGAAAGAATTACGCAATGAAGATACAGATTCAATTGTAGAAGATGTCGATTTTCTAGAAGACAGTGACAATATTGAGATTCAGGATAATTATGGTAAATAATTTCTAATGTTTAAAAAATTCAAATGTGTGTGTGCGTATGCGTGCGTGTGTGTGTGTGTCTGTGGAAGTTATTTTTTACTTTAATTATCTTTTTTGTATTAGAACGATTGAAACTTTCATAAAAGAATTTTGGTTTTTATAGAGAGATCAAAACACGAGCAATCAAATAAAGAAGGGTATGCTTCTGGTAGCACAAAATGCGAGAAAGAAAACATGAAAGCATTAAACAAAGATCTGACAACTTGGGGTCTTCGAAAACGGGAGCGCGAAATAACGTTAAGTGATGAGGAAAAAATTGCGGAAAGAGCAATAAATGTTAGGAAATCATCCCGGCTTGGACTTAGTGAAGCTAAGGGATTTAACAATGAAAATTTCGACGAAACGGCGTTGGATGAAGGAAAATCACAAAGTGAGAAAGAGCAGTCGCAGGTAATTCGTACGAATAATATACGCAATTTTGCGAGGAAATCTATTAGATTGAGAAATAAAAAAAGTAATGATATAAGAAAATTGACAACATAAGTTGATTCATGGAATTAAAATAATTGAATCATGGAAATAAATCAAATTTGATATATCTTTCGTTGAACATTATAAAATGTAAAAATAAGAAATAGACTAAGCAATCTTTTGCATATATCGTTGTATATATTTATAGTGCCTTTGATATAAAAAGAAATGCATAATATTTATTTTTTAAGGCATAAAAATTGTTCAAAAAGAAAATTAAAAAAGCGTAATATTATATGTTGTTACTAAATGTCGTTCTTTTTCGTTTATATGCAGTACATTTTATAATTTTATACAGTATATATTATTATTTTCTTCAAAGAAATTTCAAGATTATGTGACGTACTAATTTTTTAAATATTGTAATATATTTTGGACAATTTTGATGATTAAATATTTGCATTTACTATATTAATCACGGCTTTTAATTGATTAAAAAAGATGTAATAAAATGGAATAAAAAATGCGTGAGAATTTAATATATTTGCAATATTTTTCCGTCTGTATATAACGCCTTGTTATGCCAATTCAACGTGTGTGATAGGGAAAATAAATTTTGAAATCTTTATCAAAGAAACAAGAATTAAATTTTATTGAATATATATAATACTATACCCCAAACAGGAAAGGGAGATTAAACGATAAAACGATCGGCGCAAATTTCAATAAAACCTACATATCTCGGATGTATATTCATAGATACTAATAATAATTTAATAAGCTTAACGTAATGTCAAAATATAGCTGCCCGTCTTTAACACTTGGTTACACAGTAAAATATTCGTCTTTGATATTACACAACTTTGATATTAATACAACTTTGGTATCGGTTTATACAATTATACAGTATAACTTTATATACATACCGTGCAATTCGCACAATAAACTCGTCTAAGTTCATAGATTTACAACGCTAACGTTCTAAACAGAACAACTATCACATTCATTACATATTCTCGTCTAATTTTTACTTATATCGTGCCAACATCTCTTTCCTCGCTCGCGTGCGAGGTGCGTCATTATCGCAGGAACGAAACTTTTTCTACGGCTCGGGAAGCGTCGTTGATGCAATAATGCAAATGTAAATAGTACTTTAACAAGCTTCTGTCTCTAACTCTCATATTTAGCATTTCATTAATCGTTTAACTGGTTTAACAGAATAATGAACCATTTCTCTTGTAATCTTCTGACATTACGGGATTAAGAATACATATCCATAAGATTAGGAAATACACGTTTTCGGGCATAAAATATCTTTTTCCTTAAACTGATTCGCGCAGTTAATAATATCTCTGTTCCGCTGTGGTATGGCATCACGCGAGGTAGTTACTCGAACGTTGATACATCCCTCAAGTATTGTACATGCTACAAGCGATTCTAACTTTTATATCCCGTGCGTAGTTATCTGCCGATCTTCTTGGGGAAGATCGAAATATTGGATGCGTGAGACATTATCTTACAAGCAGTAGTCATAATTCACTTATCGTCAGATTCGTCAGCGACTCATTCACGACCCATTCGTTCTTGGCGCTTACGATAGATTGTCTTTTGATTCGCTAAGAGACCAAAAATATGTAGCCTCAAAGAAGTTAGATATTAACACGGCGAAAAGACTGCCTTCGCCGTGCAAAAAGGCCAATTATCTCCTACTATTTATTTAATCAGTTAAATTTATTACTTTATAAATTTATTTGATCAGTTAAAGGGACATTCCTGAAAATAGATTATCTCTTCCACTTGAGTAAGGAATCCGTCGAGTTTCTTTTATCACACGCTTTCATTACGAATATTAATTATTGTAAGTTTTCATCTAATCACGAATGGACGAAGTTCAAGCTGAAATGTAAGTTAGCAGCTGCCTCACGATGAATTTATTTCACGTGAAATTTACGTCTCGCGCGCGGCGACGTGGGGCGGGTGAAATTAATTAATCCACATTTTTTGTTCATATGAATTTACGGTAATAGATGTCAAGCTCTTTCGGTAAAGTTACACTTTCTGGGGTAAAAAAAATACAGTATGTACACGATAAACGTTTTGCACAATAGCACAGCTCTATTTTCGAAGGAATCGGAAGAAGGAATTGCCATGCCTTCGGAAAAATATGAAATCTATTTTTTTAAATTTCAGTTTTAAATTGAACTATTTTAAGTGTATCAGGGAAAAATAAAATTATATTATTAACGTCAAATTCATTTACTTATAGATACTTCCGCTATTTAAATTTCTATCCTTCATAAAATTTTGTATTTCTTTTTTTGGGGTAAATATTGGTGGAATATGCATAATTTACAAAGATATGTAAGATATATACTACAAGCTCCAGATGAGTTTTTCTTTCCACGCGTGAACATATTTAAAAGAATATCTTTTTACAGCTATATACAACGCATACATACATATGTATATCGCAGTTTCATAGAAAAGATCAAGATCGTTTTCCCGATGGATAATCGATAATTTGCGTTCCGACTTAGCCGACCACGTCCCGTTTTGTAATATTGTTTCTCTCTAATCGTATTTTTGATTGATCTTTTTTTGATTCTCAATTCATTGGAGGAATACGCATTAATCATAAGAGGATGCCACTTTTCGTGAACATTACCGCAAACTATCAGGAATATTATTAACGAGCATCGATATTAAGAGATCGAAGAGATTGAAACTTACACTTCGATTATCCTATAATTAATGCGCAATTTGTCGCGGTCGGCATGTCGAACGTTTTTTTGGGATGCGTCATAATCACACTACCGCGATTCCGGCGGAGCTCTGCAATCGTAAATAATATTGATTCGCGGATTACGTTACGAGATTGGTTGATTCACGCGCGAAATCGGAATCAAGAATTCAGTGCGATGCCCCGGAACGACATCTTAATCTCACATCTCTGGCGGTTAGCTTCCTTTCAAAGAATCCCGCAAGAACAGGTGACTCCTTATCTCCGAACATTCGTCAGGGATATTATCTGGATGGCATCTGCGAATATTTCTCGACGGCAGTCTTTTGTAATCGACCGGGTCGAAGACGACCCCTTTTTACGGTCGGGGGCGTCCGCACCGTCTTTCACAAAGCGAGATTATCTTGCGAAGACACTTCTTCGCGGGTGATCTTCGTCGTTGACAGTGGCGGGTTTACTCTTTCTTCTGACGTCGAGAATCCGCCAATTCATGACACCTCTTATTGTACTTTCTTCTTTTATGATGCCCCTATTTATTTACTACTTTTTTACTTATATCTACCACCTCTCATTATCCAAAACCTAATGAACATTTTGTTGAGAAGAATTAGCATCGTTTCTTGGCTAAACTTTCTTTACTCTGGATTCATGTTTAAACCAAACTCGCCATTGCTTGCTGATAAGGAACAATATCGATCAGATCGTCTCTCTCTCGATTTTTCTGTTTCGATCACGCACTGGACTAGTGTCACGTTATATTATTCCGTTTGGATTTCCTCATCACCGTGATGCCTATCGAACCGCGTATCTTGCGCAACAGATCTATTATATCGGCTGTTGACATATGTTCCACACTCTCTTCGTTAACCTGAAGAAAGAAGAGATGATATTTAGTTTTAAAATAAAACAGCCTCATGAGAATCCTCTCCGAGAATGAATCCATTTAATCTCTACAATCCTCTAAAGTTACGTGTTTCGTAAATATTATTTATCTAAATATTAATATTATTATCTTAATATTATCTTAAATATTAATATTATTTATCAGGAATATATAAATATTGCTTCAAGTTTACGATTAAAGCTGTACAGATAGTTAACAGTCACAGATAGTTAATATTATTTTATCATCGAGATATTTAGTTTGATAATAATCTTGTATAAATACGCCCTGTGGAAGAAAGATTGGGAGAAGTAGAGGGTAAAGCTTCAGATACAAGACTCACCATCAGTAACACATCGCCCTGCCTGAGCCTACCATCCTTGGCTGCGACACTGTCAGGATGCACGACCGATATCACCGTACGATTTCCTTCCGGCTGCAAGCTAAAGCCCAGCCGGCTGTTCCACCCACGCGTCAGCTCTACCATGAACACCTGCAACAACAAGAGCGGATTGCGCAATATTGCGACGCGACGTTCTCGTGTCCTCGTTGGTGATATTCCAGTGTTAAGATCAATCAAACAAAACGAACAACAAAGTATTTATTAGATATTAAATTGAATCTTTGCGTTTTAACAAGATCGTCGCGGGGATTGCTTATCGCAAAATTAGGATCTCCCAAGATCTACTAATCGATCGGAGTGAAACTCGATTACGGAAACGTGATGTCGAGAGACCAACCTCGCTGCCTTGTTCAAGGTCCTCGATGGGAGCGACCGAATCCGTGGTATCTCTCCCGGCATCTTCCTGGTCGTGCTCGGTGCCTTGATCTACCTCATCATTTGGAGCGAACATCACGCCCTTCCACTTTAACAGCCCCTTGCTACCGCCCGGGTCGTCCGTTCCCAGGATCTTTCCTGCACGGCGCGACAAAAAAGCGAGTTCATCGGGTTAGAAGTAACGCCAATTGACATCCGCGAATGTTTCGCGACGATGCGACCGTTATCTTATCGGACTCTCTTTCTAACGCTCTGATTTCGTTTCAATGATAGCGGCGCAAAGTAGACAGCGCGTACATTCGCGTGATTAGAATCGATTTTAGCAGCACAATTGCAGAACTCATTTTATAATAATCGTTTTAAATCAACAAAAGCTTATATGTTTATACAGGGTGTCCCATTTTTAATGACGACCTCAAATATCTCTTGAACAATACATTTTAAAGAAAAACGTTTCAAGTAAAACTTACTCTGTTTCGAGGGGGACATCTTATAATGGACACAAATTTCTTCTAGGTGGAGGTGTTCCTGAGATTTTAAGGTAATCTTTGTTTTTTTAAATAGAACTATATGATTTTTTTATATAATATGATGCCTGTAGTTATTCTGCACTTATTAATCATATTATATAAAAGAATCATATAATTCCATTTAAAAAAACAAAGATCACCTTAAAATCTCAGGAACACCTCCACCTAGAAAAAACTTGTGTTCATCATAAGATGTCCCCCTCGAAACAGAGTAAGTTTTGCTTGAAACATTTTTTTAAATGTATTGTTCGAGAGATTTTTGAGGTCGTCATTTAAAATGAGACACCCTGTATACATGCTAATAAACTTACGATAATACTCCTATAATAAGCTTCAATATATTTAATACAATATGATATATATGTACTTCTGTCTTAAAAATGTGGATTTAAGACGATTTAGAAATAAGCTCTTTAATTAATTTATGTTTATATTTATGTTTATAAATTTATAAATTATAAATAGACACACAGTAACTGCCTCAAATAATCATATTAATTATATATTGCGAATTCAACTAAGAATTGTATAAAGCGTTAAACAAAGATTGCACGAGTACTAAGACGGCTGATTCAGATATCGAATGTAAGAAGCAAGCGAGTCAACAAGACGCACCATTAATCAATCAAGATTTAATCTTATTAATCTAGCTTCTCGGACGAAACAAAAACGAGCAATAAGACAAGCGCAGCATGAAATAATTACCCGGGATGTCCTGATCGCTCGAGTGTGTGACCTTGCTCTTTGGTCCAGCCGGGTCGCTGCCGGCGTTGCCGCAGGCTGGATTGGCACTCTGGTAAGCCGGATTCTTGTAGCTGAAGGCGATGGTACTGGTGCTGCTGGTGGACGAGAGCACCGGCGGCATCGAGGCCGGCTCGGACGGTAGATCGTTGTCGTGCTCGTCGCTCGATAGCACCGTCACGCTTCTCTCATCGTCATAGCTCGGCTCGGCCAGCCGGCCGTGCTCCGCCTCGGCGAGGATCACGTCGCCATCCCCAGGATACTCGCCGTCCGAGTCGACGCTGCAAAACTGGAAATGCGGCTTACCCTGCGGCGCCGACAAATCGAGGAAACGAGGCCTAGCCGCTGCATTGTTGGATGCTGGCTTCGACTCGTCGTCGTCGTCGTCGTCGTCGTCGCAGATGACGTAAAGCGGCGGCGGATCGATTATGTCGGTCGCAGGTGTGTTCGCCTGGGAATTGGTGATTTGCGTCCTGACGGAGCACTGGTCCGAGTCTGACGTGGTCTCCGCTTGGCTGGCCGTCGACGATGTCGTTTGCACGTCGTGCAACTTGCTCTCGGGGATTTCTGCGGCACGGAGAACACTTGTCGTGAGGAGGTTTTGTCACGAGGAGACTCGCTGTGAGGTCCTATCATCTAGGATTGCCCAAATCCCTTGCGATTTGAGATAATTCCGAGAGACAGCTCGGCGCTGAATGTTCTGTCGTCACTTTAATGTTACCGGAAGCTTCTAAAGTAACAACTGATGTTCGCTAATTCCTTCTAATCTTATATAGAGTATCAAGAGATATACTGTACAGATTATAATCATTTCCGGATGTCCGAAAAAAATTATATAAAATTGATAACTTGTCGAAATTAATAAATTGGCGTAATTCTCATCATCTCATTGAATGCTCTTAATTATTTTTTAATTTAAGTATCTTATTCTCTTAGCTTTATTAGCCACTTGTCTTATAACTCTGCCTGTGCATACTGTTAATTCTTTACCTTGATCGGTTTCGGCAGTGGGAGTACGCGTAGTACGACGTAGCCTTCGGGGTGAATTGCACGACGCACCAGGTGATTGTTGCTTGCAGATACTAGACCCACTCGATGTTCCAGGTGACAGTTTCCGGACTGCCAAGTCACACAGCATGTCCACGGCTTCTTGTCTGTTGAAAAATAATATGGAATATGATAAGTTACAATTCACTATATGGAAGACCGTATTTTAGGAAATGACCATATCAAGCGACTTACAATAAAAAACGCGAGCGTCCGCGATCTTTTATCAATGATATTTTCTGTTGATAGGAAAGAATAAATTGATTCTGTATGCGATTCGGTTACGTTTTAAAGAAACGGATTGCACGTGATATAAAAGCATAAAGGAATATCCACGATAGATATAGAATCGAAATCAGATTTGCTATCAAATATTCTTTTATAGGTCAACGGATAAAGAATCAAACAGAAAAAGAGTAATAAACAAAATTGATATCTCTATAAGTTTTTCTTAATGTTTATCTGAAATTATTACTATGTTTCATCTGCCTACAGACATTCTGACTTTATCGATTTTCATCGTCTTACTCCAATA
Organism: Aphaenogaster floridana; assembly: GCA_003063835.1. Taxonomy (NCBI): domain Eukaryota; kingdom Metazoa; phylum Arthropoda; class Insecta; order Hymenoptera; family Formicidae; genus Aphaenogaster; species Aphaenogaster floridana. Next base: position 441,283 of record NJRP01000136.1, on the reverse strand, counting down.
TTAATGTCCATAATTTAATAATGTTTTTATTTCGAATTATCAAATACTTCATTTTAAATCTCAAAATGTCATTTTAAATCTCATTCTGCAAATACAATTATTCGTTAGTAATTTGCAAAATTAAATTTTCTAAAGAACAAAATCTCGCGCGAGAAGAATTCAGTTTACATTTTCGATTTCTTTTTTCATCTATAAAATCGTTATCTTTCCAGTTATATAATACAATCAGTTACAGCGCACGTTCTGTATAAATATATTAACGCGATGAGTGATTCAATTATCGGCTCAGGATATACCTCAAGCTCGTTCGTGGCGGACGGAGAGGGTGATCGGGTTCGGTGGGCGAGAGCGCCGAGACCGGGGTCTGCGCCAGATCTCGGTACAGCCGTAGCTTCACCGTCGGTCCGCATTGTCGCAGCAGCTGGACCGCTTCCTCATGGCTCATCGGCGACAGCGGTGCACCATCCACCGCGACGATCTTGTCACCCGGTCGGATTCTGCCGTCGCTCAGCGCCGGTTCTCGGACTAGTGCACGCACATAGTGACCCAGAGCACTGCTGTCCGCCTTCCTCAAAGTGAAGCCAAGGCTGCCGCCGACCTTTGTCATCTCGATGTCAAACTCCTGCAAATAGAAGTTGCATTCGCCATTGTCTAATATTATCTTAAACTTTATTCATTATATTAATTAGAGAATATATTAATTCTCGATAAACTTTTTTTAGTGGAAAACTGCATGTTCTTGCACGAAGATATATTTTGTGACAAACAAAAATCACTTTTTCTGTTGATTTATGTCAAGTGATCATGAATACTTCAATGTTCCTTTGATAATATAATCCACATAAAAAATATTTAAAAATATATTTTCTGAATCGCGTAAAAAAAAAAATATATATATGCATCTATTGAATCAGCATGCACGTGTGCATTCCACGTGCGGAATATCTGATTGCACGTTTTACATTTCTCTCTTCAGAGCTATAGTACATACGCAACGAATGTAGTATGTATGCTATTGTTTATGAGTATTACTTCAAGGATCGATATTAAAGTTTCCTCGGGAGAATCGAATATTGAAATTAATATATAATGTGTACATGAAGTATATCTCGGGCTTATCACTTTACTTAATCATGAGTATTAGGTCGAAGGGGAGAACTAAGCCACGACAATGAATTAAGCTTCAGAAGATGAGCTTTCATAAATAAAACCTATTTTAATTTGTAATTTGCGTCAGTATTTTTTATTTATTTATAATGGAGCTATTAAACCAATCAACGTTTATTCTAGCTTGTTATATATGTTTCTCTAGGGAGACTAGGGATGCATATCAAAGCCTGCAAGTATCGCTTGTGAATAATTATTTATCTGTATATTACCGTGAGGAATTAAACACTGTAATTATTATTTCTATCATCAAATGCGCATATTGTCCCTATGCACAATATATAAAATTAATAATCTGTCTTTGTTAAAATTTATTGCCATATTACCGAACAATGTAACATCCATATAGACATTGAAATATTGAAATTTGTATTGAATTAAACTCTATTATTATTAATGATCAAATAATTATCTTTAGGAATAATAATCGATGATATTAATCCATTTCTCTTGTGTATGAAATCGTGATATTTTATCTTCGTCTACAGCATTATCTGAGGGACTAAACGCTTTTATGTAAATTAAAAAAAATCGTCTGATACTTTTTATCCATTTATTTATTCATCCCAGAAACGATGGTGCAACAACTGTGTATATATTCATGGAGTGTATAGGTGGGGCATTACTTACACCGCAGGGCTCGATCTGCAGGGGTGGCAGAGGGTTGAGTAAACGTAACGGCGGCGGTGGCTCTCGCCTTGCCGGGGGTGGCGGCGGTGCACCGGGTGGCGTGACATTACTATCTCCTGGAAGTCGGCACACCACCAGCTCGACCGTGCTGGGCGTCGTACGCAAAACTTCGAGAGCCTCCTGCAACAAGTAGCATCGAAATAAGATTATATGCGGGCTCTCCCGTAACACAAAGATAATGCTCGAAGTCACCGCCTCGTCGACGCGACGGCGTCATCTTCTTTAGAGGCATTATGGTTTCCGGTAGCTTGAAAGATGATAGCGGGCCATGTTCCGAGGTTTGCAACAGGAACGAAACGGATGACGGTAGTCTTCGAGAAATGAAACTTAATATCCATGGTGTATGGGCAAACGAGTATAAGTCAGGATTTTGCGAAAATGAGTCAAAGTCATAACTACAGATATTTTTATGAATTCTATTTAATGGTTTAAATAGTATAACTCATTTCTGTTAAAGTACCATTATATTAAAATTATTCTATACAAAAAGATTATGTTTTTGATACTGAATGAAACTTGAAACGTGACTTTCTCGATTTACTGAATTTTGACTTATACTTGTTTGCCCACACATTTATTTGTTTCTCGTAGATATATGTGCCGATAAAATTCTTGAAATTTTAAAGAGTAATTTTTACATCTTCCTCTCGTAATCTCTTATCACAAATGTTTTTCTATTTCATGAACGGCGCACTTAAAACAAATTACATTCGCAAAAATATAAAAATTCTTTATCGTAGTCGGGAGACGTAAATCTTATTTCCTGTACATTTCTTCGTCATGATACAAATTTAAATTCGCGTCCCTTTAATTTCTTATTAAATTTACATTTAACAAGCAGTGAGTGCACGATCTTTTACTTCACAACGACTGCGGTTGAACGCGATCGCAACTACTTCCCGGCTGATGTCCTGTAGCAAAGCGGAGCAATCGAGTTAAGATAAAGTTAACGTTTTAACGTTTTCCGTAGTCAAGTCCGCGCGTTTCGCGGAGAATGTGCGACAGCCGCAGGAGCGTGCGAGTTTACGACGCAAGCATACGCGTTTGCGTCCTGGCAAGAGGAGGCAGTATTGCTTTTGCCCTCGTGGGACAAGCTGCCAAGTACACGCGAGATAACGTCTATCCTCTTGCCAAGGCTCGCGGGCGTAGCTGCATTATGCTAATCCAATGCAAATCTTCGCGAGAGCCGCGAGAAGAGAGCAAGGCTGAGGCCGCCAGTCGAGAATGTAGCAATCATTACTACCGAGTACTCTATGTATGTAAGAGCGTGTGTACGTACGCGCGGTTTACTGCGTTTATCTAATATCAGTAAAATTTGTTCAGTGCGTTACTTCTTTCTCGAAAACAGACATTGCTATCCACGCATGATATATCAGCGACATAAACATACATAAAATAACTTTTATAAGAATTAATTTTATTAGATTTAAATTGGCAAAATCAAAGAAAGAAAAATTTAGTTAAATATATTATATGTTTAGCATATTTTATATTTAAAATATTATTTATATTTTCTATTTGTACAGAAAAAAACAATCATAATTGAATTAACAAGATATGTTTGGTTAAGCAAACTTTGGTTGAAGTACGCAGAATTTCTAATTATTATAATCAAATATTCTAACATGCAACCAGAACATTATTTAGATATGATACACCGTTTAGAGTTTAGTTAATGCGTATGTAGTAATAATATTCAAGTATCTGGTTATTATGACTATACAAGAGAAAAAGAGCATGGCTGGATTAGTATAACATGTATGGTTAAAGGAGTATTGGTGAAACTAAACAGAATTTTTGGTTATTATAATTAGAAAAGAAAATCTTGCAAGACTGCTGTTAGACGGCGTCCGTTTCTCATAAGTAAAATTTGTCCAGCTAATAATATAAGAGAAGCTTGGCTATGTCATAATCATTCGTGAATCGTTTGAACGTGCATTTAAGACGAGATTTAGTTGTGTCTTTGCACCAAAAAAGCTTTGTTTTTTACAAAAAGTAAAATTGTAATTAAATTACAATCAAAAGTTTCGTTATTTTCAACAGAACGCATGCAGCCGAATGCGCTTGGTTACCGTAATTAGAATGCATGCAGTCAAATTTGTCTGGTTACTTCAATCAGAATCAAATTTGTCTGATTATCTTAATAAAAATTATGGATCGTTCATATTTCACCAAATAGTCTGGTTGTTAGATCCGTATTTCAGATTAATTCAACTAATTTCTTTCAGTGTATATAAATAAAAAAGTATTGGAAGCTAATATATTTCTCTGTTACGTTAAACTTTTACATTTTAAAGGCTACATCAATCGATTTATATAATATCTTATTTCTGCGAGTAGACTCCATTGACACGGAAGTTGCGATATCGTTACACGTAGTTCGCAAACTGTAAGTTTTCATTTATTAATTCGATTCATTCGTAGTTAGATCAGCCGTTCCATTTCTGCCTGTCATTGATTCTCAATCGTAGTTAATTGATTACTCACGTAATTGGTGAGGCCAGTCAGCGGGATCCCGTTGGCAGCCAGTAGTATGTCGCCAGTTTGAAGTTTGTTGGACAGGGCGGCGGGCTGTTGAGGAAAGAGTCTTTTCACCCTGACTGGCCCCGCGGTGCCGCCACCGGAAACGCTCAGGCCGAGACCGCGACTGCTTTTCTGTAGCGTCACTCGGAATGTGCTCTCTGAAAATTATTTAAACATTTTTACCGTGTTTTTGAATAAACAGTGTCATGTCTCGCTGAGAATATTTCGTTTATCTATTTTACGAGGCCCGTCCAGCCATTTCGTGAACTGGACGTGCAAATCGCAAGTTAAATACGATACAATCCTACAAAAGTTGAGACTTAATTTTTAACTGCTACGGATTTTAATAAATTTATTAGTTTGTAAAATAACGGACACTTGTTATGAAAAGATGTTATAAAAAGATGGATGAAACAAACGCGATTGCATCCTAGTTTCGTATGACGTACACAGAAAAAAAGAACATTCTTATTTCAAAAATATCTTTATTTTTGACATGTAAATCTTAAAATGAGATTTTATAGCGTTAAACGAAGAAATATTACTTGCATCAAAACATTTTATATAATTCAATAAAGAAAATTATAGTCTTATTATTCAAAAATAATTTTTATTAATGGAAAGCAAAAAATATTGGATAGAGAATAACAGTACTTTCAAACCAAGAATATTCATATTATAAAGATAATACAGTTTAATCTTATTATATATTGTATTCTTTATGTAACAATTACAATATTCAAATTAATTTATAATATTCTTGAAATACAAGAATATAAAATTCTTCTAACAATAAGAAAATAATATTTTCTTGCTTATACATATATGAAACAATGATAGTGTTAATTTAAATATATTCGTCTTGATTGAAGACTTTTTTTCTGTGTGTAACGATATCGATTATAATTAAGCACGGGCAAAGAATAGACCATGTCCAATTAAAATTCTGATTTCTCGGAATTGCGTCCGGGGTGTTGGGTAATTCATCGTTTCCGCTGGAGTGACGTATGGCCTAATATCTGGTAGCAGAGCTACAATGGGAACAATTACTTTCTGTCGCGGCGTTCCGTGCAACATTGCGATGCTACTGCGTGCATATTTCAACCGTTGCAGCAGCTTTCGCGAGATGCACCCTGTCGGTCATAATTTTCATGGCACTCACTCGGAGGACATGTTCTGAAATATGTGTAAACATACGCGCGCGCCACGCGCACGCGAGTGCACGCCGTTCCCGGACGTAGTTGGCATTGCACGTCGTCGAAATACGCTGACAGTCGCAGCGATCGTACGAGCGATTGTTTGATTTCAGGAACTTTGATTTTATGTAACTATGCCACGTGCTGTTTGCGTTGCGCTGACGCTTAAAGCTGAAATGCCCGTGTCACAAAGCGGAGCGTTGTGCTACTTAGCGCCAATTAAAGTGTCGCGACAACCACGGCAAATCTAATGCAGAATTCAATTCATTAGAGTGGCACAATACTAAAGCGACAAATTTGCGATTGGGTTAATGATGTGTGACTCAAAATCTCGTTTCGCAGATTATTGGAATAAATTTATGTTCATTCCTTATTATCCATTATGAAGCGTATTATTGTAACATTTAAATTTACAGTTTAAACAAAATATTGCTCTACATTATTTACGTAGAAGAAAAGGTGGTATTAAAATTACACAGGCCGAGTACTACAAAGTTTGACTTTTTTTTATCTTCAGATTTTAATAGTCATTTCCGGAGGATTTTGGCTTGCTGAAGCCGAATTTATTGCCCGAATGGCTCTATTACGTTAGGTTTCGGAGATATCTGTATCTAAATGTGCCAAAAAGGCCATTTTTCAGCTTTTTTAGGTTGAAATAACTATAAAATGGTACATGTTAGGTCTATTTTCTCGACGGATTCTAATTCTGCAGGAAAAAATCTATAGAAACCATACGTTATATTTTGAAGATTGATAAAAGAATATTATCTCCAGGACGCTTCAATCCGCGCATGAGTTTCTGCCCCGCTACGTTTAACTGCGAATCACTACAAATGACTGGGGGGCGTCCTGGAGATAGTATTCTTTTATCAATCTTCAAGGTATAACGTATGGTTTCTATAGATATTTTCCTGCAGAATTCAAATCTGTCGAGAAAATGGACCTAACACGTATCGTTTTATAATTATTTCAACCTAAAAAAGCCGAAAAATTGCGTTTTTGGCACATTTGGGTACATATCTTTGAAACCTGACGTGATAGAGCCATTCGGGCAAATGATTCGGTTTCAGTACGCCAAAATCATACGGAACAATAAGAACTATTAAGATCTGAGGATCAAAATTGACGTCGGCCTGTGATATTGTACAAAATGTAAATGAGAGCCATAATACCACCTTCTCTTCTACATTATTATGTAATTATACATTTTTACTTTTTATCGGATCTATATCGCATTATAATCAAGACTCATTTTATTAAACAATAATAATTAAGATAAGATTGCGTGATGTGTATAACACAATTTAAATGAAGAAAAGGCCAAGAAACGGTCATAGCGGATCTTAGTGCTTAAATAATATTAATGTGTGATTTTTCTATAAACTGCGCGCCGTTACCAACGGTCTTGAAACGCAGCTCTTGAATATCACATTTATTAAATTGATAATCAATATACTAATGCTCACCGGCATCTATATAAGATCCCCCCTCCCATCCCATCAACAAATTCTTTACAGTTTTTCGGGTTGGGATGGGAGGGGGGGATTTTATATAGATGCCTGTGAGCATCAGTATCATTAAATTGATTATCAATTTAATAAATGTGATATTCAAGAGCTGCGTTTCAAGACCGTTGGTAACGGTGCGCAGTTTATAGAAAAATCACACATTAATATTATTTAAGCACTAAAATCCGCTATGACCGTTTCTTGGCCTTTTCTCAATTTAAAAAAACTCATCTTATTAACATATGATAAAATACAATAAATAAAAAATCGTAGTTGATATAAACGATTTGATAAAACGAAACGATGTGATCGGTTTCGTTTTATGGCAGCTCATAAGAGATTCATTTACGCAAGTCGAATCTTTTTTATGTGGAAATCATTGCAAAATGAATTCCAGTTTGGGATAACCCACCGCTCACCGGATATTGACCCAATTCAGTGACATATCGTGCGTATTGTTCACTTCGTTCACTTTGCTCGCTATTCAAATTAGAGCCTCTCCCGCTCGCCATCTTGCCAAGAGGTAATTTACGTTTGCCGCGTTATTGTCTGGAGTCACACAGTGTCACTCTTTCCGAAAGAGAGAGAGAGTGTGTGTGTGTATGTGTGGCCATTGTTGGAATCGCTTCGAAATTGCAGGGTTCACATTCAATGGATTCCTCGATCATTTGCTAAACGCCTCGCGAAATTGGACAGACGATTCGACGAATCCGGGAGTGACGATTTTCGTGTGTCACTCTATGCCACGTGTGTACATTGTTCCACCGTGCGCACGACTATTACAATTAAGATCACAGTTGCTGACAAAGCGGTTGCACTTTGGAAACTACTAGTCGAAGAGCGATAATTTCTGCGCTTCCATGCATTCTAAGAGTAATTGCGGTTTAACTTTAGTAAGCAAACTATGATGATGAACTCTTTGAGTGCGGTTGTTCATTAAAAGCGAGTATATATATAGAATTAAGTTAATAAAAAGAGATAACCACACACGTATGTTTCGATTATATAACTATTGTAAAAGCTATTATAACAATCAATGTGTATATATCTGTACTGTGTAAATTTCACTAAACTTACAATTAGCAGTCAATTTAATAATACTCTCTCATTACAAATATTATTAACTGTACTATTCAAATTATATAATCAACTCTCAATTATTAATCAATCTGGTATGAAATAATCTCAGCATTAATTAATCATAGCTGCTAAAATATCATTTGTCTGTTCACACATACTCGTGTAGCTTTCTCGTAGTCTCTCAAGAAACAACTAGAGATATCAACTAGCTGTTAATTAATCAAGGCTGTCGGTAAGACTCGACGCCCAAATGAAGCAGCGTAAAGTATGTTCCGACGTCTCGAGTTGCACCGCCAATCACGACAGTTTACCCCGCGATGCAACTGAGAACAAATGCAGTGCTCGGTGCATCCGTATTTTACGTCACGTAAGGCGTACCGCACTGCAAATACGCGAACCACCTCCGGCAATCTCCCGTTTCCTTTTAGTCTACTGAAATAAATGCAGAGCGATGAGGAGACGTGCATATCGTCTCGCGTGGATCAGACGCATCCCTCGAGCCGCAACTAATTCAACTCCTAGTCCACGTGCACGCCGCCCTACATTCGCAGACAGTAAAAACGATCCGATTAAGGAAACGATCAGTTATACGCGATGGCGGGCGGCCGTTTAATTAAGGCTACGTCGACATTTAGGTTGGTCAGCGAATTGTAATGGGCGAACTCGCAAAAGAGGAGGATGCGCCCTTCCTGGAGTATACGTACAAACGACACGACCTAACACGTGTGCAACGTCCGTTATGGAATCCATTACGAGATAGCAGGATGCCGCCCGCACTCCGCGATGAAGATACCGATATTTACGGGTCTAACAAACTCGCTGCTGAAATATATTCGTCGTTACGTTTGGATTATCGGAGTTGGAAGCTCCTTCTAAAGCTCCAATCCCCCGTCCGTTCGATAATGGAGTCGCTTTTAACATATAGCATGGACAATTCTCTGTGTGAATTGCGTAATGATAAATTATTTCTTCAAAGAGAACGCTAGCGATTTGGCATCTGAAGAAGAGATAAAGAAAAGAGGATGTTCCCTTTTATCTCTTGAATGAACGGTTCGACATTTCCGATTTCATCAAAACGATTTCATCATTTTCGCGGAGCGCTGATTTCGTTCCTTATTGATGTCGAAATGTTCATAGATGATGCATTTCTGCTCACTATTTGAACGCTTACTGTATCATACAACTTATATCTTTCTTCCTTCTTTCAGTATACATTGTTTCGAATCCTCTTTGTATGTTTGTGTGTGCGTTTTGAGTTCTCTTTGTGTGCGCGCGCGCG